>RJWT010001356.1:13072-49145 GCA_004365215.1 Cuniculus paca | reverse complement strand
GAAATAAACCTCTCCTTCCTTCACTTTGGGTGTCAGGTATTTTGTCTCAACAACGAGAGGAAAGTAACCAAGACAATAATACTGTCATTATAATATCACAACCAGTCCTTTTGGTTAACTTGGTGGAGCCCTGAATTCATCATGACAAATGTTGTAGGCTAACATAATAGAAAAGCTACTGAACCCTGTCTGTACCTCCCCTCTCCTTTGCTTGTGAGGCTACTCCCCTCTTGAGAATGTAACTTAGTTCCGTATTCTCTGGCCTGTTCAGTGCACCGTGCCCCAGCAGGTATGCCAACCAGGATGTTATAGATGTATGTGTAATTGTAATCATTGTCAATGGGGATGGATCAAGATGTTATAGATGTGTAATTGTAATCATTGTCAGTGGGGATGGATCAAGATGTTATAGATGTATGTGTAATTACAACCATTGTCAACGGGGATGGCAACCAGGACATCATAGATGCATGTTTAATTGTAATCATTGTCACCAGGGGTGTGGTTGTAATACATAAATACCTAGCTCTCCCTTCACTCGGCACTGCACAGTGGTTCCCTGCGTGGGTCCTGCTGTCCAGTCGCCAGCTGGCTAATAAAGGCTCTTAAATTCTAATTGGCACCGTCTCTGGCTCCTTGGTTTTATCATGAACCCGGTTCAACAAATACAGGCTTTTACATGACTATAAGGTTGCTTCAGCCCACTACTGGGCAACTTTAGCAACATCCCTAATATTACAATTCCTCAAATTATACTTGTGGTGAGATTTTTTTTTTACTCGGAATTGAACTCAAGACCTTGCACTTGTCAGGCAGGTGCTGTGCTGCTGAGCTATATCTCTGGCCCTAGGAGTGAGATTTCTAAATGCATTTGGCCTCATCACAGAATATAAGAATGAGGACCAATAAATTTATTATAAGACAGGTTGCGGCAAGAGCTCCAAACAGTTTCTTACAAACTGGTTTATGTGACAGTGGTGCAGAAAAACCATCATCAAATCACATAGAAGACTCTTTGCACCAAAGAGTTAGAAAGCAACTGTTTATTACACTAGTGGGCTGATGGGAATCAGTTCCAAATCACCAGCCACGAGTCACCTTAGAGTTCAGTTTAAATAGTTTGCAAGCAGGAAGTACAGGCCGATGACAGGTTATTACATGATTGGTTATGTTAATTAGGTCATATGTTATCAAGCAAGCTAGTTCTAGGTAGATTTCTGGGAAGAGGGGAGGGGCTTGAGTGGAGCAAGTAGAGTTGAAAGTCTCCTTGACTGGGCCAGTTTGTCCCAAACATGAAAGCCCTGAAGCAAGTTGGAACCAGTATATATTTTTCTAAGAAGGGAAAAACACAAGCATTACAGCTGGACACAGTCAGACTGAGCCAGTGTGTTATCAGGGAGAAGCAGCTGGACGCAGACAGTCAAGGTTGACTGAACTTAGCAGACTGGCTACATGACAGGCAGCGGGAGCATAGTCCCAGCCACTAATTGATTTTTAACTTTTGCTGTAAAATGTCTTTAAGTTTACTGTTCTACAACTGTGCCCTACAGCAGTATCACAGCACTTTCCAAACCAGTAATCACTTATTTGCTGACAATTTCATGGTTAGCTATATGCATGGGTAACCAGTTCTCAATGCATGGAAGATGAAAGACCAGTGTGGGCTAGGAATTTATTTTTTAATTAATGTGTTTGTGTGTGTGTGGGTGTGTGTGTGTGTGTGTGCTGTTGGGGATTGAACACACAGTCTTGCACATGCTAGGCAAATAGTTTGGCACTGAGTCTTATCCACTGTACTACTGGGCTAGAATTTTTAATGGTATCTCTGTGGTTTCATAATCAAATGCAGAACATTTGTTTACTCTTCTTAACCTACCTCACAGATTAAAGAGAGCATTGCCAGGGGCATTGAACCTTTTGGGTGAGGATTAGTTGCTGGGTCTTTTTTCTCTCCCGTTGGTTGGATGGTAATTAGAAATGTATTACATGAAGCTCATAGAAGGCTGTCCTGCAAAAACTTTGGTTGAATAACAAATCGAAAAATTGTATTGCTAAGGTTTACTAGATAAAAGTGTTGCTTAAAATCACCCACTGGTCAAACGGGGGTGATTTGGCTCAGGGGCTGGCAATGTTTCATGCACATAAAGAGAGGAATCATTGGGTATTAGAATGATGCAGTCACAAGAAATCTAGGAACAGGCTGCTTGGTTAAAAATTAGTGGCCTCTCTTTATCTGGCTCTTCCTTTAGTCTGTTTGACTCTAGCAAGTTGGGTTCATGGTGACCTCAGCTAAAGAGTATAGTCCAAACTCAGTGTTATTCTTCTAATAGTCATAATAATAGTCTCCCTGATATGCAGTATTTTCTCAAAATTTTAAAATGTTTATATGCAGTTATTCATAGAGTGTCAAATGGTCTATTTTCCATTGGAATGACAAAAACACAAAAACCTTCATACAAAGAATAAAATATGGTTGTGATGATACCATAAGCTTTGAGTGACGTGTTGAGACCAGAAACTCAAAATGATGGCACCAAGAGTAATGCGAATGCCCTGCGCGGTGGTCAGACTGTCACGGAGGAGAGAGCCCCACCAAAAAGTTAGAATTAAGGGAGGCTGTGGTCGTTGTTTCAGACTGAATTCCTGCAAAGACCAGACCAAAGACCAGAATAGAGTTATTTATACTGTCGCATTATCAAACTGAAATTTAAAGAAGCAGATCCTCACACAGACCATCGTTTTTCCTGAAAAGTAGATGTTCCAGTCTGCCTGAGTTGGCATAATAAGGAACCAGCCTCTGTTTTAACCCTCACTGCTCTCTCCCTCCCAAAGTAGCCTGAAGTAACCTGACAATGACTACTCAGGATTTTTTTCTACTCTATTTCCTTTTTACAAAAACTACTGTGCTGCTACTTCTGGCAGGATTTGAGGTCACATAAGTTCACTTATAATAATGACAGAGAATGATATTAATGCCCAAATCTCTGATCAAATTAAGGGGGGTTGTTTAATTGAATTAAATTTGTTTAAAGAAGCCTCTGTATATGTTTTTAAGTTTGGCCTAAAGGTATCTTGGCACATGCTGAATTGCAGACTAAGTTGATACATAAACAAAGAGTAACCTATTTCTTTTTTCTAGGGAGAAGGGAGTAACAGCTGAGTCTTAGCCAATCATGAAGGGGCAGTTGTTTAAGCCACATTTGAAAGGGTACATGGAAACTGTGACCACCTCTGTGCCTCATGCCCATCGTTTTTATGTTGCTACCTTTTTCTGGCTATAAACATATTGTACATAGGCCAGAAGGAAGTGTCATGGTATTTTTCAAAGGATGAAAGAAAATAAATATCAGATAAAAATAGTATATTAACCCCAAAGCTCACAAAACAAAGGTAAAAATAGACAAATGAGATTACATCACATTAAAAGGCTTCTGCATAGCAAAATAAACAACAGAGTAAAGAAACAGAGAATATTTGCAAATTATACATCTGATAAGCGACTAATACTCAGAATATATAAGGAACTCAAAATTCAATATCAAAATCGAAAAACATTCTGATTTTATTTATTTTTTCTCCATGGTGAGCAAATTTAAGTTCCATCCGACCGAAGAATGAGATACGCGGACCTGATGGAGCACCTGAGGAGGCCACCGTGCATCCCACAGGATACCGCTAACCTTTTTCCCATTTCTGACCAGCGTGAGGCTGTGCCTCTTGTCGTTGGTGCTTTCGTACACCAAAGCACTCATTTCCTAAAGACCTTGGAAGCCTCTAACTGCTGAAAAGAAACAGCCTCAGGTTGCAGAAGTTTGTACACAGGGAGAGAGAAAAAGGAGGAAAAAAGGGATAAACTGCTTCAGAGGGCAAGGGGTTGAGGGAAGTGGGGAAGAAAGGTGAACTTACCAGAGTCACTCCCAGGAGGCCTATTTCCACTGCCTGGCCGACTTGCCAGAAGTCACCTGGCTGGCTCGGAGAGGTTCCCGAAGTTGAGATTAGGTGGTTAAGACCCATCCTAAACATAGACTGCTTGGAGGGTCACTGACTTCCATCGAGGAAAAAGAATTTTCAGGACACATCAGTAAGAGACACAGGGAAGAGTTTATTAGGCAGAGATCTTAGGGTACACTCAAGAGCGGAGTGTGGGTGCTCAGAAAAATGAGATGCAAACATTCCGATTTTAAAATGGCAATAAAAGCTGAGCGTAGTGGTGCATGCTGGTAGTCCCTGCACTTGAGGGGCTGAGGAAGGAGACCTGCTGTGAGTTCAAGGCCAGCCTGAGCTACATAGCGAGACCCTGTCTCAAAAAATAATACATACATACATACATACATAAAATGGCAATAGACCTAAACAGACGTTTCTCAAAAGTAGACATATGAATGATCAAGTATACGAAGATACTCCACACTGATCATCAGAGAAGTGTAAATCAAAACAACAATATACAACCTCACCACAGTTAGAACGGCTATTATGAGAAAGACAGGAGGATGCAAAGAGGTGGAGAAAAGGGTAAACTACCACTCTGCTGGGGGAACGCCCGTCAGTGCACAGCCATGTGAAGCAGTGTGGCAGTTTCTCCAGAGCTACACATGGGTCAGGATCACCTGCATTTCCACTGCACTCATGCAATCATTATGTTAACATTCACTCGTCCTATTGAAACTGCAATGGTTCCCCAACTCATCGTTACTAATCTGAAGTGCAGCTTCTGGAACCTAATTAACAGTGGGACCCGAACTCCTCAGGAACACTGCGGCTCACTTCTCCCCTTTCTTCCTCCCACTGATCTCATTGTTCTGTGCCAGATGGCTGTGACACTTCGCTGAGAAAACCCACAGCCAGGAGACAACCCAGGATCATTCTGTTTTACTTCCCAGGGCTGGAAGGCACTGCGCCCAGACTTTCAGCAGGCACTCCGGGCTCAGGCTCCACTGTGCTGGGGTAAGAGCCAACAGCCACCCCAGGAGCTGCTGGGACGGCAGGTGAGCTCTGTGGAGGAAGAAGGCGGCCCTGTGGGTCAGGCCCAGGACCCTGTACCCGAGGGCAGACCTTGCCACAATACCCAGGAGGGAAGACCTGGGCCTGAGTGCCTCACAGACAGCATCTTCAGCTGCCAGAGCTCCACAGCTGCGTGGGACCTCCACTCGCTGGTCCTAGGCCATGGGCACCGCAACCCACCCCAGGTGACCCACGACCCTTACCAGCCCTACTGCAGTCCAAGATCTCTGCCTTTCCTCAGCCCTGCTGCCCCCATCACCCAGGCATGCTCAGTGGGAGGCAGACTCGACCTTCCCCAGGGCCTGCTGCTCAGCAGGTCATGCATAGGCACATAGTCTAGGTCCTGGGGACATATGGGGCCCAGGTGGCCCTGGCCTTCGAAATACAGGAGTCTCTCCTTAGTCTCCTCTTCAGCCTCAGACCTCCCAGCTCTGCTGCTGCAGATACCGTCCTCACTTTCTCCCCTGAGCATCTGCACAGTGAGCCCCACAACAAACCTGGGTGTGGATGCCTCCTGACCCTGGAGGATTGCCCCGCCTGTCATGGACCCTCCCCCAGGGCCAACACTTTCCTGTCACAGGGGCAGCTGGTATGGGGACCTGGAGGGATCTAGTGGGGGTGGCAGGCTCTCCCAGGCTCCCCCAGGAGGAGACCTGATTGTGACAGAGTCCCAGGGGCTCTGGTTTCTAGTAGGCTCTGGAGCAACTTCCTGTCCTCAGCTTGAGTAGCTGTGCCTCGCCTCATCACCACCGTTCCTCTCTCCTTGCAGCCCGTGTCTCTCCTGGAAGCAAATCCTGGGCATGCTTTTCCTGGCACTCATCTTTCCCCGTGTTTCCCTGCACTTTGAGATTGGATGGATGCTTGAATCTCAAAAGCAAAATGTATCTTTGCCCAGGTTTGCCCATGAGGAGGTGGTTCTCTCCTTCCCTGGACAAAGCACTGTGCCTGGGCTGTGTGGGTGGGCATGTCCTGTGGACAGGGGCCTGGCCTCCACTGGGGCTTGGCAGTTCCCCACTGTCTGCCCTTCTCTCCTTCTCCCCTCCAGGTTTAACTGGTCCCACCTGACCCCTCCCAGGCTGAAGCACAGATCTCTGGGCCTTGGCACTGCCAGTACCACAGAAGGCAGAGCACACTTTACCCTAGAGGGGCACAAGTTCCTGATCTTTGGGGGCTCCATTCACTACTTCCGGGTGCCCAGGGAGTACTGGAGGGACCGCCTGCTGAAGCTGAAGGCCTGCGGCCTCAACACTGTCAGCACGTGAGTGCCGGTGGCCTCCATGGCCTGCCTTCACACAGGGTCCTGGCTGGGCCCTGCCCCAGAGCCATCAATCCTCCATCTGAGGGCAGAGGGAGGCCCTTGAAGGTCATGTCCAGTGTATGGGCTTGCGCTTCAGTGTCCAGCTGACTTTCAACTGGGCTTGGCTGCTCAGTACTTGGCGCTTGGTAAGGCATGGATGGGACGAATGCAAAGGGAAAAGTGATCGCTCAGAAATGTGTAGTGAGACACATTGGTTCCTCGGGAGCACTGAACTGAATGACTGGCATACTCACAGACAAGCACACCGCACACACACATCTGAAAAATGACTTTCATGTGTGCACATGGAGAAATGTAAAGGAATGACCCCCGTCTAAAAATGAACGCTGAGGAAAACGCCAGCATCACTAAGTAGAAGGGGTTCACAGGACTGAACCCGGGGAGATGAATGTAGCTCAGGAATGCGTGAGACCTAGGGATCTAGAGTCACATAAATATCTGACCTCGTGCCCACCTCTGTCTCCAACTGCACATCCATGCCAGGGCTGGGTGCCCTGCTTGGAAAGTTGGCTTAATGATTAAATGACCTACAATCTGTGTGTTATATATCTATCACAAGGCCTGGCAGGAGCTTGTCCTCAATAGTAATGGCCAAAGTCAGTACAAACTTGCCTTAGTCAATGAGAAGAGTTTAGATAGGAATAAGCATGAATCACCATGATTAGAAAAGACTGACAAAGGTCATATCACCTGCCACACACCAGACCAGGCATTTTCTCAGTGTTTCCCAGTCCCTGGCGGCCAGGACTGTCCTGTGACAGGGAGAGCACGGTCCCCACTGTGCAGGGAGAAGAGGCCCAGCACACAGGGCTGTCAGCTACTCAGGATGATATGGTCTGTGTGCCTGCAGCGCCGTGCAGGCAGTGTGGGTGCAGAGCCCACTTGCACACAGGGATGGAGCCCTTCCTGTGTGTGCTGTGGGCGTGTCCCCTAGGCTCTGCGTGTGCATATCCCTGAAACCACATGTGCAATGTGGCTCCTACCTGTGCACACAGGACTAGTCAAGTAGAAACCACATCCCAAATGAAAATCTTACTGAACTAGGAGTGGCAGAGTTCCCTTCAGAACAGCGCCATTTTCATGAGATCTGGAACCCAAGAAGCAACAGTCAGTCAGGGTGGACTGCAGGGCAAGCGCAAAGAAACTTCTGCAGACGGCTGCACCGTGGAGGAGGCATGAGGAGGAATGTGTGCATTCGCTTGGTGGGACTGGTGCTGCTGAAGTTCCGGCCAGGCAGGGAAGAGACCTCCGGTGATGGCTCTGCATTGCCAGGGCCAGAGGTACTAAGTGCAGAGTAGCACTGCCATAAACTAGGCGGTCGATCTTAGTTATCTGATAAACACAGCGCGGTACTTCTACACAGCCTGGCACGCAGGGTATAAACCCTGGACAGTGTGAGTTCAGCTCACCTCGTGACAGTCCTTTGTGCTGAGTCATGCTGTCGTCTTCCGCAGGTGAGGATCTCAGGTGTGGAGCGGTGAGTCACTTTCCCAAAGTCACACAGTGACAAAGGCACAGATTGTCAGAGTGGAGCTGGGGTTGACCTCGTTCAGGCTGCAGGGCCAGCAGCTGTACCACTCACTGCCTCCCTAACTGCAGACTTTCCCAAGATCAAGGGTACACTCACAGTTCTCTGCAGTGCTCATTGCAGTCAAAATGTCCTTTGCACGAATGTTTTAGGACACAGGATATTTATTTGGTGCTGGTGACCAAGACCAGGACCTTGTGCACACTAGGAAAGTACTGGTTTGTGGAGTTTCATCCCCAGCTTGCCTGAGTTTTTTTTTTCCAGCAGTATTTAGAAAGGTCTGTTGTTCATGGTCAAACCATGAAGTCTTACCAGTTAACATCAGCAAAAATTAAGGTAGTCTTGTGAAATTCAAACTCCCAATAAGGAAAGAGAAAGGGCAGTAAAAATATTAGCAGAATGCGATGGGTCCATTAATATAACATTTTAAGTCTATGTTAATTATGTTAAAGTGCCTGGATGTTTAACTCTAGATTGTCTCCTGGGTTAATTCTTTACTGGCTATTTGGGGTTATACTTATGCTTTTTTGCCTTTTTTTAATTTTAATTTTAATTTTTTTAAAAAAGGAAGCGCAAAGTTTGTCCTCACACATCCGCACCATTAGCAGCCATCCTGCCGGACCACAGAGACGTATGAGTGTTATGAAATCCTAGGCCCTTCTCTTGCGTGTCCTCCACTGCCCTCTAGTGGCAGAGCCTAACGCTGTGCTCGCTGTAAAGGAGACAGTTTGAGGCCCTGTGCATTATTGCAGGGGGCATTCAGAGCTGAGAGGTGGTAAATGAGAAGTGGCTCATTTCATGTGTCTATGATTTAATCACAAATATGACTGAGGTTTTTTTCGGGGAGGGTGGGAATCGAACCCATGGCCTCATGGACACAAGGCACTCTTCCACTACCAGAGTTCCACCCCTCCCCATAGGTATGGAGCTCTACTGAGACCTGATGATTTATCCATTATGAAGATTACATAGTTTTTCTTCACTCTTCTATCAGAATCTGTCGAAATGTCTGTAGAGCATGTGGATACTTCATGGTCTTCCCATCATTTTTGAATGAGAATGTGAAGGGTCTATTACTATGCTCTTAGTATATATGTTAGGTCCCACCTTTTCATTGTGGTGTTGACATCTATATCCTTAACAGTTTTTTACTGCTGATTATCTTCGTTTCTCAGGATATCTTCAGTCATCCCACTGTGATGGTAAAACTGAATTATCTAGTTCATCTCTAATCTGTCAGCTTCTCTTATTTGAAGCCATGCTATTAAGAGCAATGAAAGTCATGATAATATATTTTCTGTGTAAATAATTTATTTTCATTTCAGGTCATTCCTTATTTGTGATTTTACCATAAAACTCATTTTCCTGCTGTAGGTTTCACTGGAACAACTTTGTCTTATCCGTATTTTTTGGATATTTGTTTTCAGCAAATTTCCACGTCATTTTATTCATTCTTTTCTCATAATATATAGCTGTAAATGGTGCAGTGTACATTTTTTTTTGCAAACAAACTTTCATGCCTCCTCACACCCACAGATCTTAAACTGTCAGTTCTGCTGTCTGATAACAGACTTATCCACAAAACCTTTCACTTCACAGAATTGTGTAATAATTGATGTTTTTCTTGGTGCGGTAGAGAAGCAAAGGCAGGAAAAAAAGGCAAAGGTGATATTGCGGGCACGCGAGTGTACAGAACCGAGCAAGGTAGACGAGGAAGCCGGAGAAGCAACAGGCTTTCATTGGGTTTCACGGGGGTGGAGTTTGAAGGGGCGGGCAGAGTGACGTACTGACAGCTGATTGGGGAGACGCTGGCGGCGCGCGAAAAGCGGGACGTTCAGTTTCCGTCTCGGAAGGAGAAGGCGGAAGTCAGCGTTGCAGAGCCGCGCGGCCGCCCTAGGCCCTAGCGCCATGTTGGGCGGGCGCCATCTTAAGTTCTGCAGCATGAGCAGGGACTGTCTTCAGGGCCTCCCTCTTCTGTTCCCCAACTCTGACCCAAATGACAGTTTTCCTAGGGCTCTAGAGCTTTGATGTCTACAACAGACTTCAACACCTTGCAACACAGAGCTACCACAGTGCTGGGCGTGGCTTTGGTCCTGGGCGGTGACTGACGGAGAGAAGGGAGAAACTATTGTAACTTCCGGCTCCCTCTTTCAGCTACATTCCATGGAGCCTCCATGAGCCGCAAAGAGGCCAGTTCGTCTTCTCGGGCAACCTGGATCTGAAGTATGTGGCCTTGCGGCTCTGTGACCTGGATTAGAACGGTAGAGAGGGGGCAGCGAGGGGCCAGCGAGGAACCCAGGGTGCCTTGGCTGAGCCCTGAGGCCCAGCGAGGGACTTGGGCCTGCAGCCTTGTTCTCAGGATGCTGCAGGAGGCTGTCCACCAGGGGCCCAGCGCCCGGGGAGGGCCCGGCGCGGGTGGGGTGCTGCTGCCCTCTGCTGTGGTGGGGTCAGTTTTGCTGTTAGGACTCTGCTGCCCTGTCGGACGCAGCTTTTCCCCGTGCGCTCCTGGCACTGCCCATGTGGTCCCCATACGTGAAGCCCAGGCAGGCCCATTTCCATGGCCTCTGAGCTCCGAGCTGATGCAGAGAACCAGTGCTCCGTGGACTGGGCTGGGGCTCATCACAGGGGCTTCCTGATGTGAGGAAGGGGAGGGAGGAGTCTCACAGCTCCCCCCCATGTGGCCGCTCTCTGGACCATCATGAGACAGCTGACTGTTTCCCTCCCAGGACCTTTGTCCAGCTGGCTGCAGAGATCGGGCTGTGGGTGATTCTGCGCCCAGGCCCCTACATCTGTGCTGAGATCGACCTCGGGGGCCTGCCCAGGTGAGCTGAGCGAGTCCTAAGGCCTGGCTTAGTCTAGTGTTCTGAGTAGCATCATCATTGGTGGTGATGAAAGCCACCTTCGTGGACTGAGCCGGTGTTCTGGAGCAGCTGAGCCCTGCAGCACAGGACCCCCTGTGGGGCAGCCTCATTCCCAGGATGTGGGGGTGGTGCTGCAGTTCTCTGTGGCTCGGAGGAGGACTTGAGCCGTGGACCTGATGTGCAGACCTGCAGCCTGCCGGACAGGAGTGTCCTCAACCTCTTGCCCGGGGGAGAGAGGGCTGTGTCCACCATGAAGGACTGGAAGGTGGGCAGCATGCAGTGAGGCTCTGACAAGTTCTGGGTGCCTTCTGACCACTGGGACCTTTCTCTATGTCGCCGAGGGTGGGTTTCTTTCTCTGCCCCCCCCACCCCTTTTTCCTCATCAGGAGCCTGCACTGGCATGGAGGAGAGAGGTCTGAGCACAGGCCTGGCCCCACCTCACTGGGGGCCTGAAGTGGGTGCCACTGGCCTGTCATCTTCTGTCCTGTGGTTGAAGTCCCCAGTCTTACAGGAGACAGGACCTGTGACTGAGGCGCAGGCGCTCTGCTCAGCCCATGAGCTTAGTGCCTGAGAGAGAGAGGACAAGATTGGAGGATGGCGACCCCAGCCCCTCCAGGACACTGGGATGGCTGTGGGACCTCCGGAGCTGAACGCTCTCCCAGGTCTGCAGTGCCTCAGGATGGGGTATCCTGCTTCCTTCTAAACACCGCAGGTCTATGTGGATGGTGTGCAGATCTCACAGGTGCAGGTCCCCTCAGGACCCCAAGAGGTGGAGCATCAGGGGTGAGAGAAGACGGAAAGATGTGCAGCCGTGCAGCAGCAGCTTTGCCCGGAGGCTGCGTGTGGGGCTCAGCAGGCCAGGTGTGTCCCTCCTCCTGCTTCCTGTCTCTCACTCTGATGTGCCACCTCTTCCCCTCAGCTGGCTCCTGCAGAACCCCAAGACCCAACTGAGAACCACGGAAAAGAGCTTCGTGGGTGCAGTTGATGCGTACTTTGATCACCTGATTCCCAGAGTGATTCCTCTCCAGGTAGGGCCCAGTGACCTTTCTTCTTGTGGTCTTTTGAGTTCATTCTGCAAACCAGCCATGCCAAGTCTCTAAGAGAAATGGAGCTGACTCTTTGTAGCTTGAGCTGGGCTCTAAGTGGCTGAGATGCAAGTGAGCCACTCAGTTGCACTTTCTTCAGGCACACACTCCACAGCTCCAGCCTCTTGCTCTGTGTCTTCTCTCCCTGATCTTTTGCTTGTGTCTCAGTACCACCAAGGCGGCCCTGTCATCGCTGTGCAAGTGGAGAATGAGTACGGGTCCTTTAATAAGGATGCGCGCTACATGGCCTATGTTAAGGAGGTAAGCACGCTGGCTTTGCCATGCTCACTGCCCTGTGTCCTCTCCCCGTGCGTGTCTTACCCCTGCTGCCTGGTGAGGCTGCCAGGCTCTGCCCATCAGGAGCTTGGATGAGATCAGGCTGTTTCTCTGTGACTTCACACTGCGCTGAGGACAGTCAGGATGCGCTCAGTGGTCGATGGCGAGAAGCTGTGATTTTAGCGGAGGATTCCTTTCTGCTTTCCTTGTCTGTGGCGGCTTGTAGGCTGGTGGCTGGGAAACCTGCAGCTGTAGTGAACAGTGTGTCTGAAGCCTGGCGAAGGTACTGTGTGCTTGCAGCTTTCAGCCTAGAGCACAAAGCCCTTCTTCTGGTCCCTTTGCTCCTCGTGTGTGGATGTCTCAGGGCAGGGATTCAGTGTGGTACCAATGGTGTCCTTGCTGGTGGCTCAGGGCCCTCTGAGGGCCTGACTTCCCACGTGCAGGGAGCTGATGCTCTCATACTGGACCTGTCCTTGGGGCTCCTGGCAGCATGCAGGGCCCATGCTCTGACCTAACTCATGCAGCCATGGCCCTGCCTGTGTCATTCTGTAGACACAGGCCTTGAGAGAAGGGCCTGGCAGAGAGAAAGAGGTCACTAGCGGGGCAAGGAGAGGGGACAGCGCTGGGGTCTGTGCCTGAGCCGGCCCTGTCCTGGGGCTGAGTCTCCAGGACATGGATAGTCCATGAGTAATTGTCCTCCTGTCTGGCTGCAGGGGCTGATGCGCCCTCCTTATTCTCAAACAAATAGAAGTGTTTTCCTTGATTTGAAAAATTTACTGCTGGACTCCATTCCCAGGCCTAAATTAGGCTCAGTGAGCATAAGAGACACACAGGATGATACCCTGGCTCTTTGGCCACTGTCTTGGTTACTTTCTCTCGTTGCTGAGCCAAACACCTGACACCCAAAATTAGGGAAGAACAGGTTTATTTAGCTTACAGTTCTTGGTGGGTGTAGTCCATAATCAGCTGACTCCAAGGCAGAGTGGCATGGTGCTGGGGCAACACTTCAATGCAGCAACCAGAGCAAAAAGGCAAAGAAGCCACTGCTCTACCCCTAAATTGTACACAGGCCACCCCCCCACCAAAACCTTCAGGGTGGGTGTAACACTCACAAAATATCCTTGCCTTCCTTTGCACAGGATGAGGATATTTACAAAGTAAGAACCCTGGCTCCCTGCTGAGTCTCTCAGTTAAACTTCTGAACTTCTCAAGTTGACACAATGTATTAACCATAAGAGCCACCCATCTGCTTCCCATGTCCTCATTAGATAGACTTTTCAGGCTTATCCTCTCCCACAGTCATGCATGTATCCTTGCTTTCTAGGACAGGGTCCGGGAAGGACCCATGCTCTCTGAAGTTGTCCTCATTCTCTGGATTCCACTGGCTCAGCCTCTGCCTTCATGAACAGAGTGTCCCCCAGTCTACTTTCTTTCTCTGAGTTACTTGATTCTTCCCTGGGATTTGTCCTGGTACTGCACCCTCTTTGTTCAGGAAGCTGTGACTTTGGGTGTCAGAGAACACCCTGGGCCATTCTTAGGGTGTCAGGACATATCCCATGCTGAGGCAGGGCAGGGGTTCTCTGTTTCCTCATTTGCAGAAGGGTCAGACTCTGAATCCCCTCCTTTTCTGTCCATCTGCTTCCTATTACAGTAACAATAGCCTGAGGCCATCTACTTGTCAGTAGTAAAGGCTGATCCTGACAGTTTTGGGGGTCTCAGCCATGACCACTAGCCTAGTGCTTTTGTGCCTGTGGTGAGGAAGCACATCAGGTAGAAAAGCCTGGTGGAGCAGTGTCTGTCACCGTGTGACTAGAGTGAAAACGAAGAGGCTGGGACTGGAGGATCTCAGCTCCTCAGGGACCATAGCTTCCATCACAGAATGCGCCCCCCCCCCAGTTCTGCCACCTCTAGGAGCACCACGCTGGGGTACAAGTCTTTTGCATGGCCTTTGGGGGCACGTAGGATCTGAGGTACAGGTCATTTTGTAGATCACACCCTATCTTTCTGAATGCAGCTCTCTTTGCGTCCTCATTTCCTTTTAGCTCCTTCCCATGGGAGCAAAGAAAGTGGGTGCATTTGTGTGATTTCCTCAACAGGCTCTGCAGAAAAGAGGGATTGTAGAACTGCTCTTCACCTGCGATGATTATAAAGATGTTGCGAATGGCACAGTCGAAGGAGGTACAAATTTAGAGTTGTTTCAGGGCAGAAGGGAGGCTCTTAGCCAGCATTAGCCATGAGCAGGCCTTAGGGTGCCGAGCACGTGTGTTCTGGCTCTCTTTCCTAGGTCCTTTGCGGTAACCCTAGAGGTGTGACACCGCTAATGGTGAGATGCAGCATCAAAGCCCGAGTTCAGTCGCCATCGTCACTGTTTTCCTTGCTGCTGTCATCTTTATGCAGAGCAGAACTGGGTCTCCTCACCCACAGTACATCTTTCCATGAGTCAGGACTAGTGTGTCCGGCAATCCATTTTGGGTGTGGCCATGGTTTAGGGTCCTGCCCTACTCACCAACCAGGACCATCACATGGGGAATGGCTGTGTAAGAGAAGGTCGTTGTAGACACTTAGAGAAGGCAGTAGCTGCATATTTAGGCACAGAATCACAGGGTGACAGCAGTGAGGTAGGAGCAGCTCTCTGGTGATCTTTAGCACAGACTAGTGGCTACTTTGGGTTGAGACCCTCTCTGTTTTAGTGTGTCTTCCCACATTACCGTGTAATCTGGAAGTGATGATCCTGGGAACGGGCACCTGAACTCAGTTCTTGGTTCTAATCATGTAGAGTGGCTTGGCCTGGTTCTCAACTCTGCACAAAGGTGGTTGAGTTTCTTTGCCTGTCTCAGTAAAGATGAGGGTCCTTGCAGGTGCTCAGGGTTGTGGTGATGGCCATGGGGGACCCTCTGTGTATTGCAAGCGGGCTGCGGCAGCACTTGGTAATTCTCAGTCCTCAGCACATCTCCGTGTTTGGGCTGGGCCTCCTTCCCTTCCCTGATGACCCTTGTCCGTCACTGCACACGGTGATCTCTTCTCTCTGCAGTACTGGCCACTGTCAATCTGGGTTCACTTAAGGAGAATTCTTTTCACCGGCTGCTCCAAGTTCAGGTAGGATATCCTAGCCTTGTAGATTTTCTCTTCGCTTCCCATGACTTCCTTTATCTACACAATGGTGTCCGGTCAACAAAAGATTGATTGAAAACCCTGTGTCTGTATGCTGGTCCTTGGGAGGGCTCCAAACTCTCTGGGGGTGTGCTTGCTTTCTGCAGTGGACAGTGGCGGGGGGGAGCCTTACCTGTGTCACATGGGGCATCTCATACTCTTCTGCTTATTTTGCAATATGTCATAGATTGTTGTACACAATGGTTATGTGCTAAAGGAAACCTCCACTGTGTTTTGTGCCGCTTATCTGGCTTCTGTCTTCTTTACCCCTGTCTTTTTCAGTCTTTAGTGACCATTATCCCCCTCCATTCTTTTATAAGAGCAGCTTTGGGGTTTCCATAAATAAGTGAGAAACATGATGTTTTCTTTTCATGTCTGGCTTGCTTCATTTGACATGATGGGCTACAGTTCTGTCCACACAATGGAGAATTTTAATTAAGTTATACACATTGCTTCTTTAGACATAATGGTATTGTACTTTTAGTAGCTTATAGCATAGTGTAAACATGGCATTTGTATGTCCCAGGTAATAAAAATTGTGTGACTAAGTTTATTGTGATACTCACTTTACTACAGCAGCTGTAACTGATTCCACACCATCTCTAAGGTGTGCCTGTGAATGGGATTATACAACAACTATTATTTTGTAGTGGCTCTTTTCAAAGAGTGTAATGTTTTCAAGGTTCTTCCATGCTATGGCATGAATCAATGTTGTGTTCCTTTTGTACAGTTACATGGCTTTAGTTTTGAGGTCATGCAAACCCAAAGACCATGCAGCTTTCCTCGTATGTCCTTGTTTTTTTATGTTAATACAGTTTTTGAATGTTGACTCAGTCTTGAAGTTCTGCAATGAATTTCACTTGATGGTGATGACTGTCTTATGTATTGTTGGATTCTGTTTGATCACATGTTGCTTAGAATTTTTCCTTTCATATTTCTAAGGCATATTGGTAATTGGTTTTCTTTTCTTGAAATGTCTTTGTTTGATTTTTCAAATTAGAATAATGTTGCCTAATTAATGAGTTTGACAGTATTCTTTTTCTGTTTTTTGGAAGAGTTTGTATATCACCATTAGCATTTTTTACTTAATGTTTGGTAAATTCTATCAATGAAATCATCTAGACCTGATCTTTTCTTTTTAGAATATTTTAAACTACAAACTTAATTTGTTTAATAGGTATAGGACAATTCATGGTATTTATTTCTTCATAGGTTTTGGTAATTTCTGTTTGTCAGGGAATAAACTCTAATCTCTTTGCTCCATTTCAGCTGCCTGGTAAATTTCATAGGTATGGAGTTATTTGTGATAATTCCTTGTTATTCATTGAAAAGTCTTAGCTGCCAGCGGTGGTGGCCTCGCTTTCATTCCTGATAGTGCTAATTTTGTGATTCTTGTAATTTTGGTCCGTGTGGCAAGAAATCTATCAGATTTGTTCATCTTTTCAGAGTTTGCTTTTGGCTTGCTTTGAAATTTTAATTGAGATAGTTTGTTTAAATGTGTAAATATACTGACCAAATCAGAGAACTTAGTTTCCATTCCTTTCAACATTCCACGATTTGTGTTTGTAACAAAGTGTTCTTTTCTAGCTCTTTAAAAAATATACAGTAAATTCTTCTTGACAATTTAGTCACCTTTCTCTGCTATGAACACTGAAACTTACTTCTATCTCACTCAAAGGACAGGTGTCTGTCCTCTGTTCGCTATATTCCTACACTCCAGTGACCGATATTCTTTTCTTTTGTTGTGCAGTATCTTTTTATCTTGCTTACGTGAATGAGAACATATAGTTATTGTCAGTGCCAGGTGTATTTTATTTAACCGAATGTCTTCCAATTTTTGTTACTGAAAATGTGACAGTGTTTTATTCCGTTCTATGTCTGAAGAATATAACTTTGAGCATTCTCATACCAGTTTCCTTCTCCACTCACCTGTGATGGGTCTCTCAGTGAGTTCTGAAATCCTTCTCTCCCTCTCTCTCTCTCTCTCTGTTTCTTTTTGGCACCAGAGACTGAACTCACCTTGCGCTTGCCAGGCAGGTGCTTATGCCGCCGAGCTAAATCCCTGGCCCTCTCAGTCTGCTCTGGATTCCAGCTGTTATGAATTATACTGCAATAAACATGGAAGTCCTCATATCTCTTGACATGTTGATTTCCTTTCCTTTGGACACATACCCACTCGTGGAAATTGCTGAGCATATGTGGATTTATTTGTGGTGTTTTGAAGAACTTCTATGCTTCTGGTTTCCCCAACAGCTGTACTGGATTGTACTCCTACTACCAGTGTATTAGAATCCCTCTTTGTCTTAATTCCGATCAGCATTTGTTATTTTTTGTCAGTTTGAGTGTCACCTCTAGCACTTCCTACCTGACCTCAGTTTCTTCATTTGTAATATAGGGACAGATTGTATCTTTTTTCTAGGCTTCTTTCACAGAATAAGTTTGGTAAGGTACTTTAGTCAGTGCCTAGCTCTCAGGAAAAGTTCATTATTTATTATTTTAATGTGATAATTAAGTATAACTATTTAAATATAATTTAACATAATTAGATTATTTATAATTTTAATGTGATAATTATTTCACAGAATCAAAAAGTAGAATCCATAAAGATATGCATTTATGAATTCTTACATACTAAATTGTTTCATAACAAAAATAGAATAACAACAATTAGAAATAGAGAAGAAATGAGCAGAAACACAATTGCATTGGATACTCTACAGGTGAGATAGCTAAAGTGAAATAAAGGCATAGAGAAAATGATAGTGTATGGAGTAGACACCGTTATTAGTGGTTAATAGTTAGACCCCGTCCTGCATATGAATTCTAGCTCTGTACCTACCAGCTTTGTGATATCTGAACCTCAGTTTCTACTTAAGGAAACAGACTCTGAGCCTTGTGTATCCAGAACCAATTTTCTCAGTGCCAGTCTTGGATAAGGAAGCTTCAGTTTCCGCTATTGAAGAAAACCAGGGAAGCACATGAGGCTTGACGGAGTCTGGAGATCCTGGATATGGAGCAGGAGTGCAGGGTCCAAATTTGTGAACGATGGTGAATGTACAATGAGGGAAAGGATTAGGAAATTGGGATCAAAAAGGAAAAGCTCTGAATTTGGAAATGGGTGGAAAATACAAGATTTTCAAATTATTTGTTGTCAAATTTTCCTAACTTTATTGCTGTCAGGTTTGTATATGTATTGTATTTTTTCTAGAGCAATAAGCCCATTCTAATTATGGAATACTGGGTTGGCTGGTTTGACTCTTGGGGACGTCATCATGTTACAAAAAGTATGTCCGGTGAGTATTTTGCAGCCTTTGACTCCCAAGTTTAGAATTCCCTGAGTCATGGATCATCAACCTCATTCTCTGCTAATCAGCTTGCTGGTGCACCCGTAAATACTCATTTAAGTTCTGCCCTGTAAGTGTGTTGGCCAGGCTCTGGAGAAGCTTTGATGAATAAAAATGACATGAATAAAAATTGCCCTGTGGTGAGCCTATAATTCAGTGGATTCAGCAGATCATTAGAAAGTAAAACAGCCAAGGTATAGGCCCCATTTAGTGCAAATTGGGAGCAAACAAACGTGCGCTAATGGAAATAAGACAGGAGACCTGCTCAAACAAGAGAAGGCCATCACAGGAGGTTTGGGGAGAGGCAGCAATTTAGAGAGGCCGAAGAAGTGGAGCATTTGCATGAAGTCTTCATCATCTGCAGGAAATGCACAGGTGCTTTCTGCGACATTGTTAATGAAGCGTGGTCAGTATCAGGAGTCTAGAACTGTGACGGTTGGGAGTTGGACTGTAGGGACAGAGAGAGCAAGAGCCACGTTCCTGGAGCAAGCTTCCTCCATTGCTTGGGGTCTTTGTCTAACAGGATTACTGGGAAGCCTGCCTCCAAAGCTTGTGAGCCAAACGCTGCAAGTCAGAATGGACCTGCTTTTTGCTTAATAAAAGTATGTTGCTACTAAGATATTTTGGTATAGCTACTATGAATACAGGCTCACTGTTCATAAAATAAAGAAAACTGTTCATAATGTTTGATTACTAAGGAAAACAAAAAATAGATTTAAAAAAACCCCAAGCTGGGCGTGGTGGCTCACGCCTTTAATCCCAGCACCTGGGAGGCTGAGACAGGCTGATCGTTGTGAGTTCGAGACCAGCCTGGGCTACAAAGTGAGCTCAAGGCCAGCCTGAACGGCATAGTGAGACCCTGTCTCAAAAACACCAGGGCTAGGGATCTAGCTCAGCTGTCTAAGCGCCTGCCCGGCAAGTGCAAGGTCGTGAATTCAATCCCCGGTGCCGCAAATAAAAAAACAAAAAACAAAAAACCCAAAGAATCCAAAAATACACCAACAGACAACAGGGCTTTGATCTGTGGGTCGGTACGTCATGATTTTTACATATTTTAAGCAATTGATTAATTTTTTTCACCAACCCCACACTGTAGCAGGATTTCATATCTTTGTGTAAAGGAAAGGAGGCAGAGACTGGGAGAGAAAATAGGTTTTCCATGTCTTTTTACCAATAGTAAGGAGCACAGGCAAAATGAAACCTAACATCAGACTGAGTTTTGCTTTTCCTGCTTCCCATGGCAGAGATGGTTGTGCCTGTGAAAATATGGTAGCAAACGAAAGCTTCTGTGGTAAAGTTTGAGAATTGCTGCTGTGGCTCCTGCCAAGGTTATAATCCAGGGTCCACAGAGGCACTATCCTGGAAGGTAGGAATGTGGCCATACTAATATTTGTAGTTTCCAAAATTGGACTGAAAATTAGGTATGTATGTAAGATAAGAATTATTGGATTATTTTTAAAAGATGCAATTTAATTTCAAATTATGTCAGTATTTGGGGGAATTTTTCTCTAAGAATAGGCTATTGATTTGGGCAGGACACGTCCTCTTGGAAAACATTGGGTCAGTTCCACTCACTTTCTGATTAGAATTTCGATGAATATCAGAAGGCAAAGCAATTGACTTTGGGATGGGGTTGGAAATGATAAGATTTTTGTAATTTCTGTTTATAATTTCTACCTCTCTGTTTTCTCCACTTCCCTCTCTGCAGAGGTTGAACATACGGTGTCCACATTTATCAAACTTGGGATCTCCTTCAATCTCTACATGTTTCATGGTGGAACCAACTTTGGGTTTATGAGTGCGGCCAGCTTTATGGATAAGCGCACAAGCATTGTGACGAGCTATGGCAAGTACTGGCTGGTGTGGTCCCTCCACAGCATGGGTGGCTTTAGGATCACTTTCTACTGTCAGATCCATCATCATGCTCAGCCCTGAGGGTTTTGTATTCATTTTCTTCTACCTGTGATGCTCACGATGCCCCAGCAGGTCATCATCTCAGGAGTTGGGGCTGCCTGAGACTAAGGGTTGTTCCTCACTTGTGTTGTCCACTGTCCCCATGACTCGAATGTCTAGCAGGTATGGGACACAGGGCTGACTGCTGTCAGGCACAGCTGGGCACAGTTAGGTGCCCTAGATGAGAAAAGACGAGAGTGTCCATCTGAAAGCCAATTGGCAGGGTGAGCCCAGTGTGTCTAGCAGGATGTCTCCTGGGCATGTTTGAGACTGCATTTCATGGCTGCAGCCCAGCAGCCATGGGGCATTCCCGAGGCAGAGGATGTGTCTGAGGTGTCTTACTCTGGGTGGTGCTGGCTCAGGCCTGCCCCAGCGCTGAAGCAGGACCTGCCACGGAAGCCTGCCTATGACAGGACCTGGGTGTGTTACAGACTATGACGCTGTGCTGACAGAGGCTGGAGATTACACAGAAAAATATTTCATGCTTCGAAAACTCCTTGGATCTGTTTCAGGTACTGAGCACCCACTGGCACAGGGATGCTTGTCCTCACCAGGTGTCTGTGTTCTGAGAATGAGTGAGGAAAGAGAGAATTCTCTTCTGTGAGCATCAGCTTAATGATGCTTTTGAGAGCAGTGGCAACTGAGGTACAAAGCCCAGATTTCACGCTTCAAACTGGGAAGTTCTGTGTGTTTCTGAACCTTTAGCATCTTCACTGAGATTAGAAGATATGGGGGATAGGAAAGCAAATGTAATACAGGTCTCCTATGTGACATGAAGATAAGAGCTTTTGTAAAGCTCCTAGTTCTATGTGTGACCCCACACACAAACAGCAAACTTGCCCTGCTGAATTCTACCCCATTAGTAAAGTCAGCGAGCCATGTGCTCAGAGCTAGAAGCTAGGTTAACACCAGCATCCCAAAGGTAGAAGCAGAGCTTCTGCTCCCTAAGAGCCCCCCTCTATGAATCTGTGTCCACAGATGTGTGGATTCTAAATGATTCCTACTATATCATACTGGTCATCATTCCTGGAGAATTGCCCCATGGCCAAGCATAAGACTCATTCCTTTTATTGGTTCTAGCATGCAAAGAGATCAGGCAAAGGGGTGGGACATGTTAAAAATAGAATGATTTTATGGAGCACTTCTTGCTTGGCACCCATTTTCATTGCAGCAGTTCCACTGCCCCACTTACCTAAGATCACTCCCAAGGCTGTGTATTCTTCTATAAGACCGTCACTCTACTTGCCACTGTGGGACGTCCTACCATACTTGAGTAAGGTGGGTACTGCTTGGCATAGGGGTGGTCACTGGAGAGGTGGAGGTGGACGTCACAGGCTGTGGAGCAGAGATTCCTTCGAGGAATCCTCTGCATGTTGTTCAAGCCTACAACTCCTCCTGGGCAGCTTGTGAAGAGGTTTGAAGTTGAAGAATAAATGTTTGGGAGAAGGCAAGAGCAGTGTGGTGGAAGATCTTGTTTCCAGCACAGATGGACTCCTCTGGAGAATGCCATTTTGAGGGACACTTTGAAGCATGTGGCGCCATACAGGAAAAGCTCTCACCTAGTAGCCCATGGGACAGGGCTTCCATCAAGTAGGCCAAATTACTGAGTTTTATGTGCTTCTGCCACCACTTAAAAATGAGATGACCTGTCCCATATGGAGGATGTGCCGAAACCCACTTAAAATCGAACTCTTGAATTCATATTGCTTTCACTTCCATATCACTGATTTAGATAAAATACGGTGTCTGTCACATGACAGGTGCCCAATAGTTGTTTGCTCAGTGCATAATCATCTCGTGACTTCAGTTATTTTGCAGTGCAATTCACTAATCCTGCAGGCTGATTCTTATGGTTATACCAGTTGTGCCTGTTCCCTCTGCCCCACCACCTGAGCTTCCTGGACACCAGAGCCACAAAGCACAAGACCTTTATCATGCAGTGTGTGCCCTGTGATTTCTGTGAAGGCTCCCTCGGGACCATTAGGTGGTCCAGCAAACAGCAACAGGAGTCTTGGAAAGAAAGACCCTGACTTTTCACACTGGTATGTCTCCCTCATAGCCCATCGAGTTGCCTACTGCAGTCAACATGGAAAACCTTCCAGTGAACAATGGCAGTGGTCAGTCCTTTGGGTTTGTCCTCTATGAGACTGTCATCTGTTCCAAAGGCCAGCTGTATGCTCGTTCTTTTGATGTAACACAGGTAAGAGACAGCATGTGTCACTGGTGATGAGTCACATGTTGATCCTTACTGTGTTATTGAGTTTAGTTATTGTTCTACTTTAGTATGTGATGGTATTTAAAGCACCTCCACCAGCAGTCACTAGGCAATAGGAAAGCCAATGTAATAGGCTTGCTTTGTGCCTTAGTGCATCTTAAAATTTATAGGAACTAGTCAGCATCCAACCATATGTGAGCTCCAGAACTACTCCCTCCCTTCAGAATGACCTCTTGCTTCCTGAATCAGAGTCTTCCTTGACCCCTTTTCATGTGGGCCTACCAGTGTCATGCTGGCTTTTGTTTTGCAGGTGTTTTTGAATCAGACACAGCTAGGATTGTGGAATCCGGGTGCATGGAGCCTGAACATTTCTGTATTAAGGGTATATAATTACAGAGTCATGGTGATGCCCCTTACTTGCCCTTCCAAAAAGCAAACATAGCCTGATCCTGAAATAGACCACCTCTTTCTCTCCCATTTCCTGTGGTATTGACCCTCAAATAAGGCTGAACAGGCAGTGCAGAGGGCTGCAATCATAAGGCATCTTCCAATTCTTGGTGCCTTAGGATTAGCAGCATAGCTTATTTGGGGATTTAGAGCATTAGAATGACATTTCCCCTTCTGCTCTGACTATTGAGCAGAGCTCCTGTTTGAGTTTCTTGTCTAAGGCACTGGAGAGTTGCTGTCTCACCTACTGGGACCAGCAGAGGAGAAAGGGCAGGTTGAGTGTGGGATAGGACCACATATGTCCTTGTAACTGAGCAAGCATGGGGTGATGGTGGTGGGGGAGTCTGGAGCCTATTTTACCCCATTTGCTTGTCTTTCCTTCTGGGACTTGGAGGAAAAATGGGTTCCAGAGTAGAAGCCTCACCTGGCTATGCAGATCTCATGAACTGCAATGTTCCCAGCAGGGCTGTGGACTTCTTAGGATCCTGGTGGAGAATGCAGGAAGAATCAATTACTCGTTTAAAATTCAACATGAGCGGAAAGGTGAGCCTTGGTGGGCCAGTTTTAGTTACTTTCTCGTTCCTAAGACAAATACCTGATAGCCACGATTTAAGGGAGGAGAGGTTTCTTTTGGCTTACAGTTTGTAGAGGCTTCCGTTCATAGCTGCCTCCAGATGAGAAACAACCTGGGGAAGGACGGATGGACGAAAGCGCTTATGTCTTGGTGACCAGGAAGGAACAGAGAGAAGGGGGCACCAGTGCAGAAGATGCACCACACCCTTCCTGGTCAGGACCACAGTGCACTACCTCTCCTATCCAGACCCTCCTGGCCGCAGGTCGGCTGCGGCACCTTCATGCTTCACTCTTCGAAAAACCCACTTACACGAGTGTATGATCCCTTCCGTGCACATTCTTTGTATGAATCGTAGGAGGGTGGAGAAGTTGGCAGTATTTTTTCTTCAGTTTCTCGGTGTCCATAGTTGCCGCTATTGTGGGCTTGCGAGAACTGCAATGAGTTCCTCAGCAGTGGGACACCCAGATCCAAAAACCAAAGATGTCATCCTCTTTCCTGTCCCTTCGGCTGATATGCCTTGTCTGCAGGGGAAGAGAGAAGACTGGGTTTATTTGGTGCTTGTTTCTTCTGAGAAGGGCCCAGTCTCTGTATGGGAATTTCGAGGAAGGTTCCAGTATGAAGTAGAGAACATTTTTGGTAATGTGGAAACATACAAGAGAAAAGCAGGTCTGCAGCCTGGTCGTGGGCTGTATACTTGTCTGCATTCCTCCTGACTGGCACCTGGGTGTGCCCGGTCCTTGTTCTTACTCTCCTTCCTGCCTCCTGTCTTCAGGATTGGTACACTCTGTCCGCATCGATAATGTTTACCTGAAGCCCTTCACCATCTATTCCCTGGAGATGAAGATGAGCTTCTTTGAGAGGTGTGTACCTTCTACCCACAGTGGACGCTGTATCAGGAGTCTTGGTTCATTTTATGATGCTATAATGAAATACCTGGTTCTAGGAGGTTTGAGAATAAAACAGTTGTAGTTAGCTCTGAGTTCTTGAATTGAAGGACCTGAACTGACATCTGTTCTGCTCTGATGAGGACTTCATGGAGATTGGCATTGATAGCAGGTGCACACATGAGGGCCAAGCACACGTGGTGGCCTGGCGTAATAACCCACTTCCATGATTACTCGTCATCTTTGAAGAGCAGAGTGAATCTCTTGTGAGAGTGATTAACACTGTGATGTAGTCATCTCCCACCACTTTTCACCTCTTAACAGTCTTACCACCTCAACACAGGTATGCTAGGGCCAAGCTTGCCTGCCATAAAACTTAGAGGCACAAACTGAAACCACATCCCAAGCATAGCAGTAAAGAGCTGAGAGATTTCAGACTCTTCACTCTATATGAAGAGCCCAAGATTCAGAGAACTGTGGGGGTTTTTCTTGGGTTATTGGGTCCTGTGAATTAGGACTAGAAGTTAGAATGTCTTCTGATTTCCACTTTGATACTTTCAGTGTCAGACATCTCACTGTCACAGAACCCTGGTCCCTGGAAGGCAAAACTGGGGTGAATGTTGAGACTAGAGTTGGGAAGGGTTGTCCACTCCCTCATGTCTTGGCCCTTCTCCCAGACTCCGCTCTGCCATCTGGAGACCTGTCCCAGTGAAATATGAGGGGCCTGCCTTCTACCGTGGTACCTTGAAGGCTGGCCTTTCTCCCAGGGACACCTTCCTCAGCTTGCCGGTAAGTGAGCTGTCTGCCCTGCTGCTCTGAGTGCGTATTTTTAAACAGTTCACAAGCAAAGGCACTATATTTCTGGAATACTTGCATTTCTTTCCTCTCCTTTCTCACTTACAATTAAGCTTTCTTACTTTTTCCAGTCATCCTAATTTATTATTGTTTAGATAATTCACCAAGTACAGAGATTCAAACAATTGTAAAATGTAGGTAGCAAATAGTCTTTCTTCAAACCCTCCCTTATTCTAATTTAGCTGTACATTTCAGAGCTTAATAGAACTAGAAGTTTGTTTTTATATTTAATTTCCTAAATATGCACAAACACTTTTTATACTAGTGTGATAATAGCATAAATTATATTTTGCAATTTTTTTGGTTTTTTTGGCAGCACCAGGGTTTGAACTCACAACCTTGCGCTTGCCAGGCAGGCGCTTAGGCTGCTGACCTAGATCCCCGGCCCTTGCAGTCTGTTTTTATTTGGAGCATACAGATTAATTTTTCCCTTGTGTATCTTTTTATTTATGAGCACGTACAAGTAGCATAGATGAACAGATACAAATGTACGCATCAGAAATTATTACAAAACACATCTTTTAATTGTGAAAAAGAGTCTATTGCTGTTATCAGTTGAGATTACTGATGGCTTTTCTTTTGTAAATATATGTCACTGTTAGTTTTACTGAATTCTGGGTTTTAACGTCATATTTTCATACATGGATTTAATATATTTAGAGCATATCCATCCTTCCAATAACATCCTTGATAGCCTTTCCCCCTACCCATCTCCCTTAATCTTGTCTAATAATAGTCTTTCTCTACTTTCATGCTACTTTTTTCTATTCTATATATTAGGGAAAACATGCAAACTTGACTTTGAGTCTGGCTTATTTTACTCAATAATATATTCTCCAGTCCCAACAATTTTCCTGGCAAATGACACAGTTTTGTTCTTCTCTAAGCTGGATAGGACTCCATATACATTTATGCCATATTTTCTTTATTCAGTCACTCATTCATGGGAACCCAGGCTCCTGTCATATCTTGGATGTATTTTGAATTGTGCCACAGTAATCATGCCTATGCAGGTACCCCTATAGTATGCTGACTTCAATTTCTTCAGGAATACATCACAGAGTTATGCATCTGGGTCACATGGTAATTCTTTTTAGTTTTTGTCAGGCACCTCCATTCTGATTTCTGTAGTGGCTGTACTGATTTACAGTCCTCCCGGGAGTGCAGACAGTTTCCTAAGGATTTCTCCTCACAGGTGGACTATTTTATGTGTTTCCTATAATGTTTCCTCTGTTGAATCCAGGTGCATGGAACCATCTGCTGCACATTGTTTCTTTCTTAATGTGGAGGTAGGAATTGAACCTGAAGCCTGTGTCCTCCTCAGTAGTAGCTCTGCCACTGAGTGGTGCCCCTGCCCTTCCCTCAGCTTTCTGAGGGTCAATCAGTGATTGATGTTGCATCCATTTACTCATTTCAGTGTCACGTGAACGTCCTTTGGTAAATGTGAGATAATGTATTGAACTACTCTACTGTGGATGGACATGTTTAAAAGTGCTCCTCGGCTTTGGATTTTTAGAATAGTTTGAAAAGTGTTGCAGCAGTCATTCTTTAAAGCTTGGGTGAAACTCAGTGTTGAAGCCATCTAGTTCTGCATTTTTCTGTGTTGGGAGACTAATTACAGATTAAATCTCATTAATCATTACTGGTTCAGGGTTTTATGTTTTTTTTTTTTGTCTTTTTGAGACAGGGTTTCACTATGCAGTTCAGGTTGGCCTGGAACTCACTTTGTAGCTCAGGCTGGCCTTGAATTTGCAGCAATCCTCCTGACTCAGCCTCCCGAGTGCTGGGATTACAGGCATGGGCCACTAGGCCCAGCCTTGCTAAGGTTTTTATGTATTCCTGATTCAAATGTGGTAGATTCTGTGTCTGAAAGTTGATCTGTTTCTTTTAGGTTTTCATTTTGTTGCTCATAGTTGTTCATAACAGACCCCAAAAGAGCTATTATATTTTTGTTATGTCTCCTTTTTAATTTCTATTTTTTTATTTGTGTCTTTTGTCTTTTTTTCTTGGTTACTCTACTAAAGGCTTGTAAATTGTATTTGTCTTTTCAAAAAACCAGTGGTATTTCTATTGATAATTTGCATTGTGCTTTTTAGTCTCCATTTTTCTTTTTATGTTCTGATCTTTGTTATTTCTTTCTCTACTACATTTAGGTTGTTTTTCTACTACTACATTTATGTTTTTTTCTACTACATTCATGTTTTTGTTTTTCTAGATCAACACATTGCTTTGTTAGGTTTATTGAAATCACTCACTTTTTTGACGTAGGCACTTATTGCTATAAAGCTCCCTCTTTGTATCTCTTTACTGTGTCCTCCAGATTTTGATATGATGTTTTCATCTTCACTTATTTCAAGAAAATTGAAAAAATTTCCCTTTGCATATCTTCACTGATCCAATCACCTTTCACATGTATGTTGCTTTATTATCATGTATCTGTACAGTTTCTAAAAGTTCTTCATTCCATATGGTCAGAGAAGATACATGGTATGATTTCAGGGTTTCTAAATTTCCTGAGATTGTTTTGTGGCTTAATGTGGCCTATTGTTAAGAATACTCCATGTGCTGATGAGAAGAATGTGTTCTGTATGGGTCAGGTGAGATGTTCTGTAAATGCCTATTGTGCACATGTGTTCTACAGTAGAGTTGATCTCTGTTTAATGGTTTTTGTGTGTGATTGATACCGTCATTGATGATAATGGGGTGTTGAAGGCCTCAAGTGTTATCAAATTGGAGTGCACCTTTCAGCTCAGTTCTGTTGTTTGCTTTATTCTTTAGGCCTTCTGGCCCTGGGTGTTTATAATTGTATTATAAATACATAGTAGACTTATAGTAGTATTACAAATACATACATCTTTAAAATTGTATTACCTCTTGATGAATTAATCTCTTTATCATTATGTAATTGCCTTCTTTTTTTCTTTTTACAGTTTTTCAGTTAATGTATTTTACCCAATTATATGTAATTACTGCTGATAACTTTAGGTTTCTTTTTACATGAAATATCTATTTCCATTTTTTCTCTTTTAGTCTGTGTACTTTCCTTTCTGTGAAGTGAGTTTCTTTTAGGTAGCATATTTTGGGTTTTGTTTTTCAGTCTATTCAGTTATTCTACATATTTTATTGAAGAGATCCATTTCTACTCAGTGTCATAAATGATAGCTAAAGCATACTTCTGTCATTTGTCACCTTTTTCTGGTTGTTTTGTGCATTCTTTGTTCCTTCATACCTTATTTTTTATTCTTCATGGTTTGTTGGTGTTTTACATTGATTCTTTTGTCTTTTCTTTTTTATATATTTGCACTACTATGGAGTTTTATCTTTTTTGTGTGCTTTTCTGAGTTTAGTTATTATGTTTGCTTTTAGATGTAGATCTCCATTAAGCATTCCCTGTAAAAGTAGTCTGTATATATTTTTGACAAAGGCACTTAGGAGCTATCCTATTCCCCATTCCTATTCTCCAAGTTTTTCTGGTCTTTAAAAAACTTTTATTTCTTCTTCTTGCTTAGGATAGTTTAGGTAAGGCTAATATTTTTGATATATATTTTCTACCTAGGCTTAAACACATCATTCTCTTCACTGTTGCTATATGGTTTCTGCTGATATATGCTGTTAATCTAATGGAGCTCCCCTTGTATGATATGTGTCCTTTTTCTTACTTTGTGTTGAAGTTTTTTCAATTTAATGGTAATATGCCTCAAGGAGAATTTTTTTCGATATAATATAGTTGGCATTCTTTGACTTTTCTGGATCACATATCCACATATTTCCCACTATTTGAATGTTTTCACTATGCTTTCATCAAATAGATTTTGTCTTTTCCCTTTTCTAATTCTAGTTGATATTCATGATGTAAACTTATGCTTGCTTAATGATGTGTCTCGTAAGTCTTTAAGCCGTCTTCCATTCTTCTGTGTTGTTCTGCCTAACTGGCCTATTTCAAAAGATCTGTCTTCAAGCTCAGAAATGCTTCTTGATCTAGAATTATTGAGGTTTTTATCTGTGTTTCTCATTTCATTTATTGCATTCTTTGGCTCCAGTGTTACTTTTGTTTAAGAAATAATATCTTTCTTCTGTGCCGAATTTCTCATTCACATAATAAATTAGTTTCCTGATTTTGTTACATTATTTGTCTTTTATCTCTTTGAGGTTTATGAACATCATTATTATGAATTCTTTTGCAGGCAGTTAGTCAATTTTCCTTCCTTTGGGGTCTGTTAGTGTGGCTGTTATTTTCTGATGGAAGTGTCAGTTTGCTTTGCTTTTGCATCCCAACACTGATTTTTTTTTTTTTTTTGCGGCACCAGGGATTGAACTCACGACCTTGTGATTGCCCGGCAGGCAGTTAGACTGCTGAGCTAGATCCCCAGCCCTGTTTTTGAGATAGGGTCTCACTATGCCGTTCAGGCTGGCCTTGAGCTCACTTTGTAGCCCAGGCTGGTCTCGAACTCACAACGATCCGCCTGTCTCAGCCTCCCGAGTGCTGGGATTACAGGCGTGAGCCACCACGCCTGGCCCAACACTGATATTTTTATCTCTTACTAATCAGTTGCTTATACCAATTTTAATAGTTGGGAAGGATTCTCTTGGCAATGTACCTTAAGGTGTCAGGTTGCTTTTGATATTTCCTATAAAGCAGGTCTAGTTGTAAGAAACTGTATTAGTTTGGGAGGAAATTCTTTTCCTTTTTTGAAAACTGGGCACAGTTTTCTTGGCTGACAGGCTATGTCTTTCAGAATTTTAAATATATTAACATACTCCCTTATGGCCTCAAGGTGTTTGTTGAAAATTTGGTAATAGAGCAACCCACTTCTAACCCATCCTGTGTCTCAGGAGCTATCCTATTCCCCATTCCTATTCTCCAATAAATTTTCCTACTCTTAAAAAATAAAACAAGAAAACTTGTAAATAATCTTGTACCCTTTAAGTTTTCATATATTTTATTTTTGTCAATCACTTGAAGTACACTGTAACTTTCCATGTGATTTTTATTTTAAAGAGAATAAAACAAAACAGAGTAAAACAGAACCAAGCAGATCAGAACAGAACAATGCAAGCAACACAAGGACTTCAAAACAAGACAACAGGAAATCAACAGTGAATACCATAGTGTCTCTTGTTTTCTTTGAAATAGTTTTCATACCTTCACACATAATAAATTTAAACAAAAGAAAATAATATAAAACCAATCAAAAGAGTGAAAGCATTACAGGCCTTCACACTAGACAACAAGAAATCAACAATGGCTACCATAAGGTACCTTGTTTTCTTCAAAATAGCTGTTCATACCTTCTCACATATTACAATCAAATAATAGAAAACAGACTTAAACCAATCAAATCAAAGAATAAAATCATTATTGGACTTCAGAACATTATGATAAGAAATCAGCAGTGGCTGACATAGTGTCTCATTTTCTTCAAAGTAGCTGTTCATACCATCACACTTAATAAAATCAGTTCTTGTAAACACTTAAGGAGTAGTTCTAGGCATGTATAAGCCTATACATGTACATCCATTCTTTCTGTGTTGAGGGAATAACAAAACAAAAGAAAAGAAACAATAAAGAAATAACAACAGAGAGCCCAAAACAATAACACTATAGGCTTTCAAAACAAGGTGGTAGGAATATACCAAAGGTGGTTATTTTGTCCATGTGATTCTTTTCTGTTGCCTTTGACTTATGGTAGAAGTCGATTTCTTTTTTTATGTTTTCTGTTTGGCTTGTTTTGAGATCTTGCTATGTAGTTCAGGTTGGCTTTGAACTTGTGATCATCCTCCTGCCTCATCCTCCCTAGTGCTGAGATTACAATGTGAGCCACAACCCCTCCTAGAAGTATATTTCTTACATTCCAAATACTTGTTTTTGTTAAAATATGTAAAGACCGTTTAGCTCAACATGGAATGAAATTTGTAAGTATTCTGATGAATCCATGAAAAGACATGTAATCTCTAGATGTTTTATCAATGTTCCATATAAATTAATAAGCTCAATTTGTTAGTCATGTTGTTTATAATGTTTTATGTATTTGTTGATTTTTTTCCATTAGCTACTGAAAAGTTATATGCAATGTTTTCACAGTTTTTAATCTCTCATTCTGTCTATATTGTTTATATTAAATGTACACTCTTTCCTATGTATAACTTATATATTCATGGTAAATTAATAGTTTTATAACTATAAGATGCCCCTATATATATCTTTGTTATGGCTTGTATCTAGATACAAGAGACTCCAAACTCTCATGCAGTTATACGTGGAGCTTTTCACAGTGGCTGGATCTAAAGTGTGTGATGCTGGGATCCAGGACATGATGCTGGGATTGATTCATGGTGTGATGGCTAGGATTAAGGCTGCCCCACCCTGGGTGTGAGTTACAGTATCTCTCTTAGGGCGGTTATAAGGACATAAGAGACAGAAAGAGGGCTGTGGCTTATTGCTGTCATTTGCTGCTTTGCTGTCTTCTGCTTGCCATGCACTATTTCTCATCTGTGATGCCCCTCTACCATGCCTGCCTTGAAGTCAGTCAACTATGGACTGAACCTCTATAAACTGTGAGTCAAAATAAACATTTTCCCTTTTAACTTTGGGTGCCAGGTATTTTGTCTCAGCAATGAGAAAAGTAACTAAGACAACCTCTGATACTACTACTTGCCTTAAAGATTCACTTTTCTGATATTTCATAGCTTCCTTTTAATGTGTTTATCTTTCACTACTGGTTTTCCTTTACTTTTATCCATGTCTTTATGATTTTGATGATTCTCTTATATATAGAACATGAACACCTTTATATAAAATCCAGTCCAGCAATTTTTGTGTTTTTAAAAGAGTAATTGAAAGATTTCTATTTTATATATTAAGCTATTTTGGTATATCTATTTTTCTCTTCTTTCTTTCTGTGTTTCTCATTCTTTATTCCTCCCATCTTAAATTTGAAAAATTACTTCTAATTAACTAATTCCCTAGTAACTGTGTAATCTGCTCCCCTAAATACCATTACATATTAATTTTAATTATATTTTATAGTTGTTGAAATATTTCTAGCTCTATATCAAAATTTTCAGTTTTGGTTTTTATTTTTTTAAACATCACCTTATTGTAGAAGGTTATTTTATTTTTATTTTATTTTAAAGAGGATAAAACCAATCAAAACAAACCAGTGAAGTGATACAGGACTTCAAAACAATGTGAAATCAACAATAGTTCCATAATGCCTCTTGTCTTCAAAATAGCTGCCTATACCTTCAGACATAGTAAAAATCAAACAGAACAGAACCAATAAAAACAAAACAATGAATGCAGTAAAGGACTTCAAAATAAGACAACAATAAATCCAAAATGGCTACCATAATATATCTTGTTATCTTTGAAATAGCTGCTCATGCCATGGGATATAACAAAATCAAACAAAACAAAAGAGAACAAAACCCCACCTGACAAAACAATGAAAACGATATAGGACTTCAAAAGAAGACAATAGGGAATCAGCAATGGCTACCACCCTCAGAAGGAGATCCCCCCTAGATGCCACACTGTGCGTCACTATCCTCTGAACAGATGATCAGACCACTGGCCCTAGACCTGCAAGGTCAGTGAAACACTGAAACACCACAAGCATCAAATACATTTCACCTAAATAGCTATCATCACAGCCTGTGTTTCTCAGGATCAGTTGGTTGCTTACAGGGGATGGGCAGGAGGGAATTGGTTCTTCTTATTTCCCAGCCCGTGTGCCAGAAGCAGCTGGGGTCTGGCTTGTCCCCCTGCTGGTGGCGGCCTGCGCATGGCACTGGTTTGCAGGGAGGGCTTGCTTCTTGGTGAGTCCTTATTCTCTTCCCCTGCAGTCCACAAATTTGTGGAAGGTTATTTTAAAGCCTTTATTACAAATTAAGTATCTGAGCCACTTATGCATCTGTTTGTATTATTTGTTTATATCTTGTTTTTTGTATTGACCTTTCTCCTGACACTTTGCTTATTTTTTGAATGAGTATCAGACACATATGTAGAAAATATGAATATTTCCCTGCCTGTGATGGTGATGTCCATCTATCTGTGGAGATGGCCAGGGCCACTAGCAAGCACATTCTCCCAAATACAAGGATAGAAGTGATTTGAAGCAGGCGTCCAATGATTGGAGGATTTGCACTTCAGCATTATAATAAGGTATGGTGCATTGGTCTCACAGTGCAGAGAGACTATTCAGTAAGGTTTCCTGGTGTCCAGTTTTTATATCCTTATTCTTGAGCATGTGTGAAAGATTTGCACAGCTTCTTAGCAGATCTCGCTGCGGAAGCAGATGCCTGCCATGGAAAAACTGCCAGCATGTCTCTGTATCTCTTTGTTTCCTTCTAGATTTTTGTATTCATTATATCAGAAGCAAGTTGAAGAAGGTTGTATAGCTTTAATAACTTTTCCGAAGAAGTCGTCATTTCTTTTACTTAGTACTGATTTTTAGAAGCAGAAAATCTGGTTTAAAAAAATAACCTACACACCACAGGACAGGGACAGCCATAGAGTCCCGGTGAGGAAAGTTGCTTCCAGTCGTGTTTTCCCCTCTTGTTCCTAGGTAGCAGTGTGGAAGTTCCAGGACACGTCCCTCCTTAAAGCACATCTGTGCTTGGTGCCACTGGGCATCTCATCTTGCTCTCGCTCCCCAAGTGTCTTGGGTTCACTTTCCAGGGGGAATCTCCTCCTAGGACGCAGCCCCTTCCTTTACAGGGCTGGGGTCGTGGGTTCGCGTTCATCAATGGACGCAACCTCGGGCGGTACTGGAGGATTGGGCCTCAGCAGACTCTTTATGTGCCTGGTGTCTGGCTCCATCCTGGAGACAATGAGGTCAGTCGCCCAGCCTCTGCCTTGGGGGCTCATCAACCTCCGGATTATCTTTGTCCTCAGAATACAAATCACAGGGTTGTCTTTACCTTTGCTTACTGTTCATCTTCCCTTTCCTCCCAGATTATCCTGTTTGAGACGAATAGGAGTGGATCATACATCAAGTCAACAGACAAGCCCCGCTGGGGCTATGGGCTTTAACATATTTCTTGAATTGTTGGAGTTCATGCATAAGGAGCTTTTCAGGAAGAAAATTGTCCTATAATGACAAAAAATGTGAAAATAGCCTCAAAAAGTCAACAAAGGATTTTATATGTCTTTTATAGTATATCAACATTATACCTACTTTTAGGCTATTGTCTTCAAAATCTGTAATGATGATTAATCATTATGTTTAGCAGGTTTTTATTCTCTGATCAAATGTGCCTTTAGGCAAATATGAGCAAAATAAAAGCAAATTTAACTTCTGCCTCTGCATATTCACTAGGGAAGAAGGGATACATATCCAGCTTATGGGAGAGTAAGGCTACTGTTCATCCGTTGCTGGGGGATAGTATTGCATACATGACTGGCAAAGGCATGGTTGTGTGTGTGTGTGTGTGTGTGTGTGTGTATGTGTGCGTGTGTGCATGTGAACGTAGGAGCAGGGCACAGCAGAGGGAAATGATCAATGTCTAGGCATTTCTCATCAGGTGTATGTCTTCCAGACAACACATTGGGTCTTATCCAGTCAGAGACAACGATTTGGTTGTTTGGTTCAGGTACATGCAACAGCAAAGCCTGACATAGACTTCTTTCTGTCGTATTCTTCCTTGGCCATTTGGATATATTTGAGGCTCTTACTGATAGCAGATAGGTGTTAGCAAGATTAATACGCTTCCACGAATAATACAACCAGTCTTCTCAACTGACAGCATATAAAACCAGTCACACTTACCTAAATTTAATCCATTGCCCCATAACAAGATCTCTTCACATTGTTAATGTAATACCTTGGAGCTTCAAGTAGTTTAGAAAATAATGTGATGTCCTAAGAATGGAACGAACCTCCTTCCTTTATATATACTGATTTTGGTAATCAAATTATTACTTGTTTTAAATAAGAAATAATACTCCAGAAGTATGATACTGATCTAACACTCTTGTCTTCATAAATTACCTGTTCTTCATTCTGTCTTGGTAGAAAATGGTTTATTATAGATGTGGGAAGATTTTTCTCATGAGATTTTTGAGGTGAAAAGAATTTCTAAGAAACTGTTTTTCTTCAAAGACTCATGGCTTGCGTGTCATTAAGTGATAAAATTCATTTCATTGTATAAAAATATTTTAATGTTGTGGGGAACCACTCAGACTGCTTCAAAGCTTGGGAGTATCTAAGGACACCTGAAGATGTGACCCCGCTTGTCTGGTGCAGATGCACAGTGTGATGCAGTTATGTAACCATGACTCAGCACAGGTAAACACACATGCGCTGGTAACGGCGGTATGTAAGAATGTAAATATGAGATAACAACCTGTATAAGAATCATACAATAAGCTGGGCGTGGTGGCTCACACCTGTAATCCCAGCACTCCGGAGGCTGAGACAGGTGGATTGTTGTGAGTTCGAGACCAGCCTGGGCTACAAAGTGAGCTCGAGGCCATCCTGAATGGCATAGTGAGACCCTGTCTCAAAAACATGGGCCGGGGATCTAGCTCAGCGGTCTAAGCACCTTCCTGGCAAGTGCAAGGTCATGAGTTCAATCC
>RJWT010001356.1:0-12972 GCA_004365215.1 Cuniculus paca | reverse complement strand
TGCATTGATGAATCCATAGCTCATTGTGTTGTTGGGAGGTGGGATTTCGTTGGAAGAGGCAGGTCACCATGATATGACTAGAAGTACAGCTGCCTCTCCTGCCCTGGCTCCTCTCTTCTCTCTCTGCTTCCTGGTTGCCACAGTATGAGCAGCTTTCCTCCCCAGCAGGCCGTTCCACCACGCCATTTCTGCGTTCAAGATTGCCAGGCGTGAACCAAAACTTCTAAAACTGTAGGCACCCAAAGATGGAAGGATAGGGAAGGGCAGAGAGGTCAAGGTGAAGTAAAAAGAATTAAGATGGGATATGTACGTGTTCCAGCTCTCCGTGATGAATGTATTCATTATGTATTGTAATCATGTACTAATAAATCACTTAAAAAGGAAGACTAATAGAGAAATAAGTGGGTATGCAGGAAAGCAGAGGCAGCAAATATTCATTGTGGAACTTGGATGGTGAATGGGCATTTGGTGTGCCATTCTTCCAACCTTTTTGAATAGTTAAAAGTTTCCTGAATAAAATCTTGGAAATAACAACAAAATCTCTCTCCCTTTAAGTTGTAGGCATGGGGTATTTTGTCCTGAGGAAGAACATGACTAAGACAATGTTAGCCAGTTTTCAATCATTACAGTCAAAAACTCAAGACAACTAGTTTTACAGAGAAAAGGGTTACTTAGCTCACAGTTTTGGAGATTCAGAACCAAGATGGTGAAGCATACACGCAGCAGCTATCCCTGACTCCATTCCGTCATGGAGTGGATACCAGGGTGGGAGTGTGTGCCGAGATCAAGCAAGTTTTATCTCTGAAAGTGGAGCCGAGAGAAAACTAGGAAGGGTCAAACCCTAGCTGTTACAAAGGTCCTCTTTGACAATTAGTAGCGCATGACTCCATAGATCGAAGACCCTGCCACAGCCACACCTCTTAGAGGTCCACAACACCTCCTATAACACCACTCTTGGAGCAAGCCTTTAGCAGATGGATCATTGGGACATTGCCACAGCAAACAGCATGCATCAAATAACCCTAAAAAGATTTAAAGTGCAGCATAGTGGTCTTTATGAATGTACCTTAGTATTTATATTTGAAAATTATATATACTGTATAATGTTACATATTTTTATAGTACACATTTTATAGTTTTAGAATTTAATCTTAGATGCATTTGTTTGCTCAAAAGGATATCACATTCTTTCTAAGTTGTAAAGCTAATATATTCTAATATTAATAGGAACTATCAATCTCCTTGTGTGCTTAAATATTTGAAAGTTCTTAGTAACTATTTTTGGATATTTCATTGAGTTAATAATCATTAATCATCGTTTTATTTTACTTTAACTTAATAAAGCATGTATATTTTGCTTCATTTGCAATGTCACATTACAAATGAATACGTTAATTTCAAAGTGAATAGTCCGAATATTAACACATTACAGTGGTATTCCTAGTTCTCAATCTGGTAGTGTCACATTATGTATTTGAAATTAACCAAGTGATTTTACTCAGAAGGTAGTGATGCCCTAAGTTATCCCATGTGCTTTCCCTAAGTCCCAACACTTTGTTTGGTCACCAGGTCTCCTCCCTTTCACTTCCGGAAGGGTAGCACATTAGGGATTCTCCATGATCTTCCCACCTCACTGGTACTCACTCTCTGTGGATCAAGGTCATTGTCACTCTTGTAGTGCCTTCTGTATAAACAGAAGTAGAAATGGAACACTGCTCTTGACTCAGCTCCCTCTTCTGCCCCCCCACCTACCATGCCATTTGTTTTTCTCTTTTTGGCATAGATTTCTGAATGAGTTATCTGTGTTTCCCCTCTTAGATTCTTTTTTCGCCATTTCTTTTTAAGCAGTCCAGTTGACTTCCTCATTCCTAATTTCACCAAAACTGCCTGTGTCCAGTTCACCAATATCTGACACATGCTATATCCATTGGTCAATTCTCAATCTTCCTTTAACCTGGCCCTCTAGCAATATTACTACAGGCACTACTTCTCCACCAGTAACTTTTCTTTCTTGGGTTCTAATACACTTGCTTTGAGGTGTCTTGTCTTTTTCTTTTTTTTTTTTTTTTTACAGCAAAATATATTTATTGAGAGAAAGAAAGCATCTGTCTGACAGAGAGACAGAAGGGGTCCCGAGTGGGTTACCTAAGACTCTGTCATTTCTAGGGACTTTTATAGACCAAAACCATGAGGTGGATGGGTCCAAGATGGGGAAAACTGGGAACTCACAAGGCAGATGGGCTTAAGGTGGGACAGAACTATGGTCAACCAATAAGATTAATTGTTCAGGTAAAATTTGACCAAATCGGGGACAAATGGGGAAGTGAGTCACATAGCAAGGCAGCATTCTTATGGATCAGTGACTTCCTATAGGGCATTGGGATGGTGGTGCCTGGCTTCCTCCAGGTGATCCATACCTATTTAGAATATCAATACTTGGGGTGTGTTTGCATTTGTTTTGCCTTTTGTCTTGAGATCTAGCCCACAGTAGGAAGTGTCTGTCTCCTTCAAGGTTGCAAGGTATCTGGTCTTCTGCACCTGCTCGTTTGAGGGCCCAGCTCTGTCTGACTGCCTATAATATTTCTGTTTAACTCAGCTGCCTGTAACATTCTCCCCTCTGAAGAAGTAACTCGAACTGCCATGAGGGACTAATGGGAGATGACTGACTTGGCTTCTTCAGGCTGAAGGGGGTTGTAGCTGTTGACTGGCAGTCAGGGATACCTTGCAAAGAATGTGTTTAAAGGCCGTCAATAGACACCAGGCATTTTCATCTCAGGTAAGTGTACAGTTTTAAGTCTGGAGGAGACAAAGTCAAAGAAACAATTAAGTATGCACAGGCCAAATAATAGAAACAACAGGATAATTGTAAGTACAGCTAACAAAGAGTTCTACCAAGTGTAGCTAGTAATGGTTTCCCATAAGGAGGAAATTTTAGAATCTGACGCGTCATTGATTAGTCATCTAATATCTTGAACAGTTAATTGAGATATTAGCAGAAGGATCAGGAATGTACACATTTAGTTTTTACAATTGCATAAGTATTTCCTGTGCTGTTAGAATATCTAATGTTATCTGATTTTGGAGGATTACCTGTCTCATTCATTTTACTTTTTTATTTAGGAGAGAGAGACCAACTGCAGTGTCATTTAAAGCCTACTGAGTATAGTTAATTAAGGCCTCAACATGTGTCATATAACCTTTTCTCTGGACAAGATCTGGTGGATCCCAGTAAAAGGAATCTAAAAGAATCTAGCACATTAGTTATTGGTTTTATCTGTATGATGTCTTGGGGTTTGGCACTTTCTTACTGCTTTGAGTTTCTTTCTGACTTTTCTTCTAGCCCAGTTAGCTCCTTCTTTTTTCTCATTAGGTAGGCCAGGACTTATGATTGGTCCTCTCTATGCCACACTTAGCCCATTGGTGATCTCACTAAGGGTATTATCTTTATATTACCAACTCTATCAAGTCTTAAATTAATATCTCCACTCCAGACATTCCTGAACAGCAGTTCTGCAATTTCAGCAGACTGTGTGGTGTCTCCACTTGGACATCTTATCCACATCCCTAACACAACGAGCCCAAGCCCACTTCCAGTTCTTCTCCTATAAATCTACTCACCTTGCGAGACTTCTGCACCTTAGTTTTTGCAGTGTCCCAAGCATGTTGTGCTCATTCTTGAGTTCTCTTTTTTCTCTCCACAGACAATGCGTTAAGTACAACAATCCTCTTGTCTTTGCTTCCCACATAGTTCCAGAAATCCAACAGTGCTCACCCCCTGCATTGCTGTTTTTGTCTGAGACAACATCATATCTCACATCAGGCTTTAATTTGAATTTTCAATGTCTCCCAAAGGTGTGCCAGCAGTTTTAGCACAATCACTGCTGTTTCCTAGGTGACTTTCTTTCTTGGGGTTCACGGCACCCCACTCAGAAGACTTTGCTCTCCAGGAGGCATTATTGGGAGGTAGTGGAACCTTAAGTGGTGGGGTCTAGTGGGAAGTATTTAAACCACCAGGGCAATACCCTCCAAGGTGATTATGGGACCATGGCCTCTTCCTCATTTTCTCCTTCCTTCCTGGGCCTGCCTTGAAGAGACAGGGGAGTCATTCAGAGTCAAAACTTTGCTCTTAAAGACTCTGGACTTTCACGCCGGGCATGGTGGCTCACACCTGTAATCCCAGCACTCGGGAGGCTGAGACAGGCGGATCGTTGTGAGTTCGAGACCAGCCTGGGCTACAAAGTGAGCTCAAGGCCAGCCTGAACGGCATAATGAGACCCTGTCTCAAAAACAGGGCTGGGGATCTAGCTCAGCGGTCTAAGCGCCTGCCCGGCAAGCGCAAGGTCGTGAGTTCAATCCCCAGTGCCACAAAAAAAAAAAAAAAAAAAGACTGTGGACTTCTCTGACCTTATCTGTGGCCTTCCTGCCTTAACCTTCCTCCCATACAGACCTCTTTGCTTTTCTTGGAGCGCAGGGTCCTTTTTTGCTGAGTGGCTTTGCACTACCTGTTTTTTCTGCTTGTGCAGCCTTTCTCCTAGGCAACAGCACACCTGACTAACAACTCTTGTCACTTTTAGACCCTTGTTCAGTTAACCTCTCCTCAGGAGACCTGCGCTCCATGTGCCCCTCCCACAGCACACCCAGTCTTCCTCTTTTCAACTTATTTTTGCCATGGAATTTATTACCTTTGCATATACTCTATAGTTTACTTATTCATTGTGTTAATTTGTTTTTTTCCCAGCTAGAATGAGTTTCAAAGGAAGAGGGTAATCATTAAAAATTTGTTTATTTCTGAATAAGATAGTATTGAATTAAACTTGAGGCTACAGAGTGATTTTTTTTTTAATTTTAAAGAGAATAAAAACAAAACAGTACCAACAAAGCAGATCAGAACAGAACAATGTAAGCAATACAGGTCTTCAAAACATAATGACAGGTAATTAACAATGGCTACCCTAGTGTCTCTTGTTTTCTTGGAAATGCTTGTTCATACATTCACACACAATAAACTCAAGCAAAACAAAATAGTATAAAACCAGTTAAAACAAAAGAGTGAAAGTGTTACAGGCCTTTAAATCAGACAATAAGAAATCAACAATGCCTACCTTAATGTCCTTTGTTTTCTTCAAAAAAACCGATCATCTCTTCTTGCATATTGCAATCAAAACAGACTTAAACCAATCAAATCAAAGAATAAAAGTATTATTGGACTTCAGAACCTGAAGATATGAAATCAGCTATGGCTACCATAATGTCCCATGTTCTTCAATGTAGCTGTTCATATTTTGATATTTAATAAAATCTGCTCTTGTAAATTCTTTAGGAGTAGTTCTAGGCATGTATAAGCATATACTTGTACATCTATCCTTTCTGTGCTAGAGGCAATAGCAGAACGAACCACAAGAAAAACAAAAAACAATGAAGACAGATAAGTAACAGTAATAAAGAGCCCCAAACAATAACAGTATAGGCTTTCTAAGCTAGGAGATGGGAAGATACCAAATGTTATTTCATATAGTTGTCTTCAAGAGTTTCTCAGTTTACCAGGTATAGGCACACAGACTTCATCTCGTCCTATGAATGTTAACTTTTTTTCTAAGAACTAATAACATTAGTAGTACAATCATCTTAACTAAAGTGCATATATATATATATATATATATATATATACAAGTTTGTATCTTTTCCCTTCTTTCCTCCTTTTCCCTGAGTTGTTTTATCCTTTAGAAGTTTCTTACCCTTTCCCCATATTTATTGAGGATTTTGTATCTTATTGAGTCTTTCAGTTTCTTACACTAGAGAGACGATACGGTGTTTACACATGTGAGTTTGATTTATTTCACTTAGGAGTATGGTCTCAAGTCGCATCCATTTACCTATAAAAGACTCAATGTAATCCTTCTTTATAGCTGAATAGTACTCTATTGTATAAAAGTACCACATCTTTCTCATCCATTCCTCAATTAATGGGCATTTGGGTTGCTTCCAAGATTTGGCTATTAGAAATTGTGCTGCTGTAAACATGGGTGCACATATATCACTGTGGAATGATGATTTCACTTCATCTGGGAATATGCCCAGAAGTGGAATAGCTGGGTCAAATGGGACTTCCAATCTTAGCTTTTTGAGGAACTTCCAGACTGTTTTCCATAGTGGCTGCCTCAGTCTATACTCCCACCAACAGTGGAGAAGGGTTCCTTTTTTCCCCACAGCCCCTCCAGCATTTGTCATTGATTGTTTTCTTGATCCTGGCCACTCTTTCTGGAATTAGATGGAATCTCAGGGTTATTTTAATTTGCATTTCTTTCTTTCTTTTTTTCTTTGCGGTACCGAGGACTCATTACCTTGCACTTGCCAGGAAGGTGCTTTAGCCACTGAGTTAGATCCCTGGCCCATGTTTTTGAGACAGGGTCTCACTATGCCATTCAGGCTGGCCTTGAGCTCATTTTGTAGCCCAGGCTGGTCTCGAACTCACAATGATCTTCCTGTCTCAGCCTCCCGAGTCCTGGGATTACAGGCATGCGCCACTACGCCTGGCTTTTTAATTTGCATTTCTCTAATAATCAATGATGCTGAACATTTTTTCATGTATTTATTTACCATTCATATTTCTTCAGCTGAGAAGTGTGTTTTTATCTCAGATGCCCATTTTTGGATTGGGTCTTTGAATTTTGAGGGCCTGATTTTTTTAAATTCTACAAAGTGATTTTTTTTTTTTTTTTTTTTTTGTGGCACCAGGGATTGAACTCACAACCTTGTACTTGCCAGGCAGGCACTTAGGCCGCTGAGCCAAATCCCCAGCCCTTATCTTTTTGAGACAGTTTCACTATGCAGTTCAGGCTGGCCTTGAGCTCACTTTCTACAAAGTGATATTTTCAAACTACTAAGTCCAAAAATGTAGTTCAGAGTGGCCCTACCAGATTTACACCAGCCCCTTCTGGTCACACTGCCACATCTTTTTGGCTTGGAAGCCTTGTTTGACTTGCTTAACTTAGATCTGTCTGCCATTTTCTAATTTTCCAAGGCCAGAATATGCTTCCTAGGATTTTCTCTTTGCCTTTTTCCTAGAGTTGAAGTGGCTGTTGTTTATTCCCAGAAATTTCCCCATGTTCTTAATTTCTTTGCTGGAGAGGCCACACAACTTATCACCATAACTGAACATTGCTGCCTGTGCACAGGAGCTGGGGCAGGAGTGTGTGTGTGTGTGTGTGTGTGTGTGTGTGTGTGTAGACTTGTTACAGGCAGCACAGTTAGTTAGAAATATAGGCAGTCAGCTAGGGCCAGGCCCTTGAGGAAGCTGACACAGAGGACCAGATGTCTTGTGACCTTGAAGGAGACAGACACCTCCTGCTGTAAGCCAGATCTCAAGACAAGGCAAAACAAATACAACCACACCCTAAGTAAAAACATCAGGGATTGACATTCTAAATAGGTATGCATCACCTTGACCATCCCAGTCCCCTATAGGAGGAGTCACTGGTCCTTAAGAATGCTGGCTTGCTGTGACTCACTTCTCTAATCATCCCTGATTTAGTCAGTTTTACCTGAACAATTAATCTTATTGGTTGGCCATAGTTCTGTCCCACCTCATGGCCATTTGCCTTGCGAGTTCCCAGGTTTTCCCCATCTTGGACCCACCTCACCTCATGGTTTTACTCTATAAAAGTCTCTCTTGAAAAGCCAGAGTCTTTGGCAACCCACTGGGGACCCCTTCTGTCTCTCTCAGACTGTAGCTTTCTTTTTCATAAATATATCCTGCTCATAACTTCCGTTGTTCCTAAAATTCATTCTTCAGTTTTAGAGAACATGAACTCATGCAGAACATCTAGTAGGTTGGGAGTTTCATTCCCCTGTATCAGACTGGCTGAGGTCTGTCTGCAGGAGGATGCCATGTCATGACCCAAGTACATGTGATACTGTAGAAGCCATCTTTTTCATCTTAGTCTTCATCTTAGTTACTTTTCTGTGTTACTCAGACAAAACACCCAATACCCAAGTTAAAGAAGGAAAGGTTTTTTTAGCTCACAGTTTATAGAAGTTTTGGTCCATAATCAGTGGGCTCCATGCAGGGTGGCATGGCAGAAGGGCATTGAAGAGCAGGAAGGAGACAGAAGCAACAAGCGATGGCAGCGGCCCCCTTTCTGTCCCTTATATCCCATCCAGGCTTTACACCTTTAGAGTGGGTAGTACTCACACCCAGGGTGGGGCACTTTTAATCCCAGCATCACATACTTTATTCCTGCATCACACACTTCATTTCAGTATCACACACCCTAGACCCAGCCAGCTCTGAAAAACACTACCTATGACCCCATGAGGCTCTGCGAGGACATCTATATGCAACCCAGACCAGTCTTTAAGACAGATCTTGTCAGATGTCTTCCTAAATTTCAAATACACTATATTTAAAGGACTAGCACAGTATCCTCAGTAATAAGTCATGTGAATAACTGACTGGTCTGTAAACCTATCACCTACTGAGTACACAAAGCGAAGCAAAAAATGAGGTCAGTTCCACATGATTATTTTTCTTGCGTCACTCCACTGTATTGTCCCAAATGATTGTAGCTTATATTCTCCAGTGTAGAGTTTTGTGTGCACTTCTGTTTCCCATCGACGATATGAACCATCTGGATCCTCAAAGGGGAGGGGACTGCACCCTGTGACTATCTTGGAGCAATAACTCAGAGGAGTGAGCCCAGGAGGACTTCCTGGGATTCCCTGGCTCCACTGAGTGCTGGGGATCAAACCCAAGGCCTTGTGAAAACACTGTATCACTGAGCTACACCCCTACCCCCAATTTAGGGCTTTTTTTTTATATAGCTCAGGCTAACATTTTACAAATATTTGAAAAAAATGGAAATGCTTGTATTGTTTAAACAATTTGAGAGTATTTGGATATTTCATAGGTTCTGCTACAGCTCAGTAATGCGACCAGACTGATGGAGTGGATGTGAGGTGGGCGGCTTTGAGATGGTTTTCTGCAGGTTAAAGAGGGCAACTTTGATACTTTCTACCAGTATCTTATAGGTAGGTTTCAAACCAATTAAACCAACATGTTTCTGTTAGAGTCCTAACAACAGTCTGGGTTCACAGCCTCAGCGGTGGAGAGGAGGCATGGATTTTGGAGAGTTTGTTTCGGATCTTTGTTCTCTCTGCCTTCTTCAGAGATATTCCTGGCCTTGTCAGAACCGACCCGTTCAAAGCCCCAGTCATCCACCCTAATTCTGGCAGGGTTTCTTCCTCCCCGTTTGTTTTTGCATCGCTTGTGTTTAACTTTTGCTAGGTATTTGCTTATCGCAGAAGAAAGGATCTTTTGCACCAAACTGCATGTCTTTGTACTGAGAGCTGAAATTTCTCTTTGCTCCTGCCAGTGGTACAAGGTGTGTACACGTATAACTTGGCTTTCAAGTGCACCTGAGATGTTCACCAAACCTTGATCCTCAAAAAAATCAGTTACCTCCCTTGAATTTCTTTCAGTTAAATCTAAAATTGTTCCTGGGAAAAGTTGATGACTGCTATAAAACACATGTCACCCAAATATTGTAGAATGCCTTTTGGGACGTGATTCTACTGCAGTAAAATTCCATTCATTATTTCCTAAAGTGTGGGGATTTTATCCAGACTTTTACAATAAAAAATTGGAAGTGCTGGAAGTCGGCCAAAGTAAGAAGCGTGCAAACCGGACGGTGCCCGTCTCCTCCCTCCCCTCACGGTTGCGGCTGTTCACACACGAACCGCAAAATATCGGATGAGTGGAGTAAATTGCACAGCGTCCTGGCTTTGCGCAAGATGAATTACGACTTCAATATGTTTCCTTCAAATTTTGAATTGCTTTAAAAGATTCTGTCGTTTGTCGCTCTTTGGCAGCGCTTTAATACTCGCTCCCTACAGTGGCGCCCAGGGGAGCGACTTTATTCTTTGTGCAGCGGGCCTGCAAGGACTGGGCGGCGCACTGTAGGTGCGGGAGGGCCCTTCCGAAGCCCAGGCGTCCGCACCGCGGGTGCGGAGGGCTGGCGAGAAGCTGCAGGCCGGCAACAGCCGGGGCGCCTCGGGTCGCGGCCCCGCCCCCGCCCCGCCCCGCCCCCGCCCCGCCCCGCCCCGCCCCCGCCCCTGCTTACCCTCCGCCGGGGGCGGGGCACTGGTCGCGGGCCGCAGCCAATGGGCGCCGGCGGGCGGGCGGCCGGTTGCCTAGGCGATCCGCGCGCGGTGCCGCCCCGCCCGGGCTCCTGAGCTCTGCTCCTGAGCTCGCGCGCCGGCGGGAGTGGAGCGTGGCCCCGGAGCGTGGCGGAGCGGGATGAGCACCTGGAGCCTGCGGCGAAGGCCGGGCCGCACACTCGGGCTGCTGCTGCTGCTGCTCCTGAGCGTCCTGCTGCTCCGCAGGTGAGAGGGGCGCCCCGGCCCTGCACACCCCGGGCTCTCCCCGCGCAGGCTGCGAGCTCCTGTTCGCGGGGCGGGCTGCCCGGCCACGCCTTTCTCGGAGCTCCGCAACTCCCCGAGGCCCTCGGTGCCTGCAGGCGCTCTGATCTGCCGGGAGCTCCAAGCCCGAGTGACCCCGGCCGCTGCCCTGAGCCCCAGCCTCGTGTGCGTTGACCTTCAGCTCCTCGACTCTTTCGGTGTGGGCTCTGTACCCGGGACGCCCCCCGCGCTCTGGGAAGCCCCCGTCACTGCCCCTCTCCGCTCTTCTCCCAAGCCCCCGCTTCCCCTCCCAAGCCTGCTGGGGGTCTGCGTTCTTCGCCGGGCAGTGCTGTACTGTGCCGTTGGTTTATTTGCATCGCTCTGGTGCTGATGAACGAGGTCGCCTCTCTGCTTCCTTCCGTGGTCACTAGCTCACTCCTTTCTCCCATTCACATATTCTGTTTCTGACAGTGATGGGGTTCAGGGACAGGGTGATTTACCCACTGCCTGGACAAGTCCAAGTTTTACGGGTGCTGTGCTCCAGAGTTTTTCTAAACCGTATCTATTTACAGGAGCTTGCAGCCCTCACCATCGTTTAGGTCGATGCCTGGCACTTTCCATATTCAAAACCTCCTGGGTTGCTGGGAAGCAGACAAACAGCAAGGAGCATTTGGGGGTTAACATTACTGAGGAGGTGAATGAAGGATGGGCCACCAGAACTGGTGACAGGAACTTTTCTATCTTCCTTCTTCATTTCTCCAAACTTCCCTGGGAGACAGAGACGTTTTTGATGGAAACAGAGTTTTGCTGCCATAAGAGCACATTTAGAAACTTTACACTTAACACTTTTTCAGGACTTATATCCCTGTTTGCTTCCGAGGTGGCGAGGATGACGTAAATATTGTTTGGGAGAAGAAATGGTTCTTTTCTCACACTGAGGTCCAGAAAACTTAGGAGGCCTTTCATGTCTCCAGTTGTCTGAGGACTTTTCCCGTCCAGGCTCCCAGCTGTAACCCACCCACTCCTCCTGGAGACTGGGCTGCGCTCTGGGAAGATGCTCAGTTTCCCGGAGGAGCAAGGCTGATGCAACACCCCAGAGAGTCTTAGGGCAGAGACAGCAGGGTGTCAGGGAACTGGGGCTCCAGGGAGCTCCAGGTAGCCTGTTGTATGCTGTTGGTGATCAGGAGTAGCTGTTGTCTCAGGCCTCCCAGACAGGTGGCTATGAGGCCTACGCTCAAGGGCCTGAGACGGGTCAGGAGCACATCTGAGTGGGCCCCGTGAAGAGGTGTGGGCAGGAGGCTGGGTGCTGTTTGACAGGACTGTGATGAGCTGTCAGGCACCTGAGGGCTATGAGGAAGCCTGCCCTGTTTGTCGCAGTGACTTAACCATGTCCCCACCTTGGGAGTCAGGCCGGTTCCTGGTGTGTGGCCTGGGGATGGCAACAGAAGATACATAGCTATGACTCAGGCCTGGGAAGTAGGTTTGATGTGACTAGCAAAGCTGTTGTTGCTGCCACCTCTTCTTTCTCAGTCGATGAGACCGGCCAGAGGAGCTCTGGACCAAGTTTGGGCTGTGCTGAAGGATCCTTCCAGATGTGTGTCTGTTTGATTATATCTCCCCTTGGGTGATTTCTACACAGTTCCTTCTGTCTGACTTGGACTGGACACCAACAGCTGTGACTTACTCTAACAGTCCTGGGACCTGGAGGAAATCGTAGTGTGTTTCCTCTTCCTGCCTCCTCTCAGCTGTGACTGGGTCATTAACTGACCCCGATGGTGGCTGCTCCCCACTGTCGTTGGGGAGTGTCTGTGTGGCCAGTGGAACACAGGCCACAAGGAAGTGTGCAGTTCTACAGAGCCCCACTGTCAGCATCTGTGCTTCTCCCGGACAACCGAAGGAGGTACTTAGAGAGAGCTGGGGAGGCAGAGGTTTGGCTAATGCATCTCTTTTTTCCACAGACATTTCCTTGGGTTGGCTGGTGGTCGGTCATAACAATTTGATGCTATCATATCCAAGGAATAATAGAGCCACATAGACTTTTGGGGAGGATTCATTTCAACCTTCGGTTTTTAAGCTTGAACAGTGGTCTTCTTTAAATGCTACCTTTATTGAAGTATACTTGTTATGTTACTGCACATAGTTAACATATATAGTTTGGTAAGTTTTGATACTTAACATAGAAAGTTTGACAAGCTGAGAACCTACCACCACTATTGAGATAGTTAAAATATCCATTAGTTCCCTCAACTTTTTGTATCCTCTTGCCACCCCTCCCTCCTACTCATCACTGCTCCCCACCCTCCAGCAACCACAAATCAGTTGCTTTCTGCCACTCTACACTGGTTTCCATTTTCTAGTTTTACAGAAATGTAACCTAAAGTGTATACTCTTTTTTTTTTGCGGCACCAGGGATTGAACTCACAACCTTGCGCTTGCCAGGCAGGCGCTTAGGCCGCTGAGCTCGATCCCCGGCCCATGTGTACTCTTTTTGTTACTGTTGTTGTTGTTTGGTTTCCTTCACTTAGCATATTATCTTGAGATGCATGTGTCCAGCATGTCTTTAAGCAAGTTGTCTTT
>RJWT010001355.1:0-49051 GCA_004365215.1 Cuniculus paca | reverse complement strand
GCATAAATGAAAACACAACATGCAAAAACTGCTGGGAAGCAGCAAAAGCATTTCTGAGAGGGAAGTTTATAGCAATAAAAATCCACATAAAAAAAAAAGGATAGGAAAGAAAAGCAAAGAAAAGAAGACAAAAGAGAAGAAAAGGAGGAGGAGGAAGATTTCAAATCACCTAATATTATGTCTCCAGGAAGTTGAAAAGGAAGTCAAACTAACACCAAAATTGAAAGAAAGATGTTAGAGCAGGTATAATTGAAATAGAACTTAGAAAACCAAATGAAATCAACAAAACTAAGCAGCGAGGATTTTGAAAAGATAAACAAAATTGAAAAGTCTAATTAGACTATGAAAGAGAGAAGATTTAATTAATGAAATAGCAAATGAAAGTGTTTTATTGCAGCTTACACCACAAGAATACAAAAATTCCTTTTTTTATTTTTTATTTTTGGATTTTTGAGACAGGGTCTTGCTATACAGTTTAGGCCAGCCTTGAACTCACTATGTAGCCCAGGCTAACCTCAAACTTGCTAGGATCCTTCTACCTAAGCTTCCTGAGTGCTGAAATTAGAGGCATGTGCCACTATATCCAGTCAAGAATACAAAAATTCTTAAGAGGCTGCTATGAACAATTATACCCTAACATATTTGATAAACCAGAAGAAATAGATAAATTTCTAAAAATGTACAAGCTACTAACAATGACTCATGAAAGAATAGAAAATATTAACAGACTAATAATAAATAGAAAATTGAATCAATAATGATAAAATCCTGGCTTTTCATTCAGGATGCTCTAACAAAATAGCAAGAACTGAGTGGTTTATAAAGAGTGAATATTACAAACAACAAATAAAGAATTAATATTTATGTCCTATAGTTTAGATATCAAAAAGTCCAAGATAGCGAACTGATAGTTTTAGATGTCAAAAAGTCCAAGATAGGGCACTGATAGTGTTTGGTGATTCATAGATAGCAAATTTTAGTTTTGTTTCCTTGTGATGGAAAGGTTATGTAGCTTCTGTGGTCTCTTTTATAATGAGATTAATTTCATTTATATATTCTTATGATTTAGTAACTCCAATGAAGATTCACCTTCTAATTCCATCAACTTGCGGGGTAGGATTTCAATGTATTGAATTATAAGCAAGACCTGCAAACTAGTTCTGAAGGCTTCTGAACCACATGTTTAGGTATCCTCACAGCAACCACTTCTGGTACCAATTTTTCTATGAGCTTTTGATCCCAATTACCGAATATCTGAGAAAACAATTTAAAGGAGGAAAAGTTTACTTTGGCTCAGAAATTCAGAAATTTCAGAGCATGTTTAACTGGCTCTAAGGGTAAAGGGTGTAGCAGAGGAAAGCTGCTCACTTCATGGCAGCCAGGAATGAGAGAGAAAAAAGAGAGAGAGACAGAGACAGAGACAGAGAGAAAAAATATATCTTTCAAAGGCATCTGCCCAGAGACCTACTTCCTCTAAGTAAATCCCACCTCCTAGTAACCCATTCAGCTAGTGCCACTAAGATCAAATCACCTTCCAAAAGTCCCACCTCTGAATACATGAAGCTTTTGGTGGACAATTTTGATCCAAACCAAAACAGAAGGAATGTATCTAGCATAATTAAAGTCATCCATATAAGAAACCCATAGCTATCATGATACTTTATGATGAAAAGATGAAAGATTTCCCCTCTATGATCAGGAACATGATGAGAATGCTCATTCTCCCTGGTTGTAGGCAGCATAGTACAAAAAGTACTAACCACAGAAATTAGGCAAGATTATGAAATAAAAACCACTGAAATTAGAAAGGAGGATGTTAAATCATGTCTGTTTGCAGATGATAGGGCTTATGGGAAACTCTAAAGGCGCCACCAAAAAGATAAGGACTAATAAATTCGGTAAGGTTAAAGGGTACATAGTCAACATAAAAATCAGCTAATAATGAATTGTACACTGTTATAATGAACTCTGAAAAACAAAGTAAGAAAACAATCTCGAGAACAACAGCATCAAAAATAGTTAAATGCTTAGGAAGAAATTTTCCCAAGGAAATGAAAAATCTCTACATTAATTAAAAAGTATGAAGCATTGATAAAAGGAATTAAAGAAGTCAAAAGAGAAAGCTGTCCCACGTCCATTTATAGATCAAAAGAATAAACATTGTCAAAATTGGGTCATAGCAACCCCTTCTGAGTCAGTGCATTTCCTATCAAAATATCAAGGAGAGTGTTTACTAAAAGAGAGAAAATAATGCTAAAATTTGTATGCAACCACAAAAGATCCTGCATAACTAAAGCATTATTGAGCAAGAAAAGCATAGTTACAAGCATTACACTTATTGTCAAATTATATTACAATTGAGGAAAGCAAGAGACACTGGGGTAACCATAGTTAATCTCCTGTTGTTATGTTTTGAAGACCTGTGTAGCTTTCTGTGTTCTGTTTTGAAATGCTGTATTGTATTTGACTCTATTCTGTTTTCTTTTTTTGTTTGTTTGTTTTTTTTGTTCTGTTTTGTTTTGTTTTCTTCTATTCTCTTTAAAAATAAAAAAAAATTATACTGACCTATAGCGCAGAATAGAAACACAGAAATGAACTTCTACATATATTGTCAAATAATCCTCAACAAATGGTCCAAGAATATCTAATAGTGAAACCAATCTCTTCAGGAAGTGGTGTTGGAAAAATTGGATATCTAACTGCTAAAAGAAAAAAAAAAAGAAAATGAATTTTTATATTATACAAAAAAAATTTACTCAACATGGACTAAGACTCAAATGTAAGACCTGAAACTGTAAAACTCCTACAAAAAACAGAGGAATGTCACAATTTTATTGGTCTTACCAACAAGTTTTTGGATATGATGCAAGAAACAAGCAACAAAAATGAAAATGGACAAGTGGGACTACATCAAACTAAAAATCTTCTGTATAACAAAATAAAGAATAAAACAAAAGCAAACTATGGAATAGGGAAAATTTTACGATGTTATAAAGGGTTAATATCTAAAATCTATAAAGAACTCATATAACTCAATAGCAAAACAAAAGGAAACAACAATAACAAAAAGACAAATAAACTGAAATGACCTGCTTTTAAAATGTGCAAAGGTCTTGAATAGACATTTTGCAAAAGAAAACACACATATGGTCAACAGTTGTATGAAAAGGGGCTCAACATCACTAATAACCTGAGAAATACAAATCAAAACCACATTGAGATATTATCTCACACTTGTTAGAGTAGCTATTGTCAAAAAATCAAAAGAGCTGGGGATTCAGCTCAGCAACCTATGTGCCTACCTGGCAAGCGATACGTTGAGTCCGATCCTCGGTGCCGGAAAAAAAAAAAAAGAAAAAGAAACTGGTCGTGGTAGTGCAAACCTCTAATTCCAGTACTGGGGAGGCTGAGGGAGAAGAATCTCCTCATGTTTGAGGCCAGCCTGGGTGCCACAGTGAGTTCAAGACCAGCCTGAACTACAAAGAGAAACTCTGTCTCCAAAAAAAAAAAAAAAAGATAATCGTTGGAGAGGATGTTTTAAATGTCCTTATATATATTAATGGTGGGGATGTAGATTGGTACAGCCATTATGGAAATCTGTCTGGATATTCCTTAACAGTTTAAAACTATCACAGGATCCTGAAATAGTATAAGGCATATGTCAGAAGGAAATAAAATGACTATTTTGAAGAGATATCTGTACTATCTGTACTCTCATGTTCATTGCGTCATTGCTCATGATAGCCAAGACACAAAAATTCTTAGTGTGAGTCAAAGGATGAATAGTTAAACAATGTGTGATGCATGATAAACACACACAGAGACAGCCTGGAATATTAGTCAGCCTGAGGAAGAAATCTGGAGTCTGGACTACATCATGCTACCTGAAATAAGCAGACACAGAAAGACAAATACTGCATAAACTCACTAATAGGTAAAATCCAAAACAATTAAACTTAGAAACAGACAAGAAGGGTGATCACTAGAGATGAGGGGGTGGGGGCAACAGGAAAGTGCTGTGACAGTGTACAGACTTCTACCTGGAAGATGTAGGAACTCTGGAGGCCTAATGTACAGTATGTTGACTATAGAGAACCATAATGTATTTTATACTTGAAATTACCAGAAGTGTAGAACGTAAGCACTCTCATATTCATACACACAAGTTAATTTTGTGAGGTTGTGTATATGTTAATTTGCTTGATCATGGTAATCATATCACAACATTCACCTATGTCAAAACATCATATATATATATAGTCAACTATACTTTATTCAAACTAAAACAAGCTAAGGGAAGATACTGTTTCAAGTAAATGTGCCTGATTGGCCACATGGGATGATGCTGACAGTCAAGAAAGTTGAAGATTTTCAAAAATATTTGAATTTAGTACACACGGGTGTTGTAAAGACAGAACTTGTTCCTGAAACACGTGAATTGAGAAATCTTTACTATTGCAAACCCTGTAAGTTACCCAGTTTCTTAATGTTTCAATTTCTCATTCAAAACCTTTTAATCCTGTTCCAAGAATTTCATTTATGGATCCAACAACATGTTGAATTTTATGGCTTATAAACCAGATACTGAGCTTCTTAAGTGTTTAACTACCAGTTTCTCAAGAAATACATTGTCAAGTAAGCAAATACACAAATATATGACCAATGTAGTCATTATGAAGAGGCAAATTATAACCACAATGGGGTATCACTATTGCCTTAATCGGTTTGGATTGCTATAACAAATTTTCATAGACTAGGTAAGTTACAAATAAAGATATTTAATTCTCACGTCTGCAGAGGCTGGAAAGAACAATCAAAGTGCTGGCAGATTCATTGCCTGCAAAGGGCCTGATTCTCATAGATGGCAACTTCTAGTTGTGTCCTCATGTAGTAGAATAGGGGAGAAAGTTCTTGGGGCCTTTTATTTTACAGACATTTATCCCATTCGTGAGGGTTTTGCTTTCATGGTTTAACCACCAAAGGGACTCCACCTTCTAACTCTGTTACCCTGGAAGTCAGGATTCCAATACATAAACTCTGAGAACACATAAAAACTCAGGTGTGATAGCAATCCTATACTTTCTGAATGGCTAAAAAAAAAATAGAAATAACATAGAATGCTGGTAGAGATACAGAGAGATTGGATCACTCTTATAAGTTAGTGAGAATGTAAAATGGTATGGCTGCTCTGAAATACAATTTACTAAATTTCTTAAAAGTGTGTAACTATTTTAAGACCCAGAATTTGTACTAGTGGCTGTTTATCCCAGAGAAATTGTAGCCTGTCTTTGTATAAAACCTGTATTTTGTTTTTGTAACAGCTTTGTTCATATTAGCCAGCAAATGGAAGAAACACAGTAAGTGTTCTGAGTGAATGAGTGAATAAACTGTAGTTCATCTATACTGCAGGAATACTACTCAGCAATAGAAATGATTAAATTATTGCTACATGCAACAATTTGAATGAATACACAGAAAATGATACTGAATTTAAAAACTCAATTATAAACATACTGCATGATTCCATTTGTATACTACATTTTAATGGAAAGAAATTTAAATTTGAAAAAGAAATTGGTTATATTCTTTTCAAAATAAAAAAAAAGAAATTGGGACATGTATAAATATGGGTAGACAGATGAAACACTATTTCAGAAAGGAAAACTTACTGAGTGATGGAAAAGTTGGAAGCTATCTTATGCAATAGATGGATAGAATTTAGACGTTCAAATATAGGAAAGGCATTCCAAGCAGATAACATAGTATGGGAGAAGAAGCCAGAAAGCTTGTCATGTATTTGGAATCCATCATCAATTTCATTTAGAGTCCCATTTTCATGTAGGATGGTAGTGAAATGAAATTAGAAAAACAGGATGGGTAGAGATTGTGTAAAGCTTTAAATGCTATTACAATGAATCCATAGTTTTGTGTAGAGAGACATCTATTGTAAGGTTGGGGCTGGGATTGATATGTCTATCACGTTTTAAAATTATTACATGTTTGTGATACTTAATGACTACTTTTATTATGGATGTTTTGTACTTATACATTGTACATGTAATTCTTTTTCAATCCCTTCTACTCCCTGCTCCCTCCATCTCTTAGTCCTTTTCCCATCTGCAAAAGATCCATCTCCCTGTTTCTCTTTATCTATCTTTTATTTTGTTCTTTAACTTATTAATACTTTGGGATTCTCATATATGAGAAATCATGTGTTATTTAAGCTTTTATGTCTGATTTACTTCACTTAACATTATGATTTCAAGATGTGTCCATTTTCTTACAAATGCCTCAAATTTACCCTAAATAGCAGAGTAGGATTCCATTGTGTATAAATAATACATTTTCTCTGTCCCTTCATCTGTTAATGACAAATAGGCTGCTTCCAATATTTAGCTATTATGAGTTGTACAAAAGGGTGAAGTGTTCGGTGGGAAGAATTGGTATGTAGAGCAGGAAAGTCAATCATGAAAGGGTGAAAACCAGTTAAAAGTTTAGTGAGGAATGCAGTGATGGCTGGAATGAACCTATTTCATAGTGGTGTCTTTTTAACTTATCCAAGCACCGCACCCAACATGCAACAGGTACTTCAGAAATATTTGTCAGACACAAACACGAGTGAATGAATGATTTAGCAAACCTAGCTTGAGAGTTGCATGCGCACATATTTCGTCATGACAATATTATGAGTTAGAGGTGATCTGCATTTAGAGATGAGAAGCCTGAAGAGTTTGAAGGGAGGAATAACCAAGGTCGTAATTTCTGTGGGCAACTTTTTCCGTGCTTCTATTCTCATGGTTTTACTGTTATTCACAGCTGTGTCCTGCCCTATTAAGCATCCAGATATCAGTTTTCCTCACCACTGGTAAGTTAGCATTGCTAAATTGCTTCTGTGGTCTGAATGATTTTATGTCTTCCCAAAACACACATGTTGAAACCTAATCCTCAAAACTACAGTATTAAAAGATGGAGCCTCTAGGCTGGAATTAGGTCATGAGGTTGGAACTCTATGAATGTGATTGAATCTTCTTATAAGAGAGGCCCTTGGGAGCTTGCGTATCTCTTCCACCATCCATGGACACAGTTAAAAGAAGCTATTTCTGAGGAAAAGATCTTTTGCCAAACGGTGCTGTGAGTGCATTGATGTTGCACTTGCTAATCTTTACAATATAAGAAATAAACTGCTGTTGTTTATAACCGCCCCCAAATGGTATTTTTGTTACAGTAGTCCAAGTGGGCTAAAGGACTTGCTTCTGGCAACCTTTTTCCTTTATCGCTCAGTCCCACAACTCTTGTTTATGTTGAAATTCTATTTGTGGCACTCACACTACCCTGAATACCCACTGTCTGAAGCTTCCAGCATAGGTAGTAGAGTCATCATACTTCCGTGACACTTGTGTACCAAAGTTGATAGTACAAGTCATATTAGCTAAATCCAGGAAGCAGCCTGTGTACCCATCAATGGACAATTGGATAAAGAAAATGTGGTATTTATATATAGTGGAATACTCTTCTGCTATGAAGAATGACAGAAGTAACACATTTGGAGGAAAATGGATGCACCTAGAAAATAAAATGCCAAGTGAAATACATCAAACACACAAGTTTAAATACCATGTGATATCTCTCATTTGAGTGAGACAAAGTGAAAACAAAGAAAATGCTATAGGATGGATGGAAAGGGACACTGGGACAGATCTTTTGCAATAGGGAAATGAGTGGAGGGAACAAGAGCAAGAAGTGAGGAGGAGGAGAAGGTAAAATAAGAATGAAGATATGCCACATACAAGAACCTAACAACCCTAATTAATGTAAACACTCTATGTCATAACATGAACTAAGACAAATAATATCAATAAGTATGAAAAAGAGACAGGGAGCCAGTGGGGGGGGGAAGGGGATTTAAAAAGAAGAAACAAGCTGTGATACGTGCATGTAACCACTCCCAAGATGATTGTGAACTGCCTGAATTGCAAAATGGTGCTAATAAAGATAGATAAATTGAAAAAAGATAATATTTTAAAAAAAGAAATATACTGTTATCTCAGAACAAATTCCCATGATCTGTTGAATGCTATAGCAAGTGACCAGTTTTTTTAATGGTTGATTGCATATCCTGTCATGCATTTTTACACCATCACGACATACTTTCCAGATCTTTGAAATCTATTCTCAAAATTCCTCACCTTCCTTGAGTTTAACCTCTACCCTTCAGTTGACACTCATCTAATGTTGACGTTATAAGAAATTATTTATGCTTATCAAATCAGCAACCTCTGACCATAAATGGCAAGACAGTCAGAACACTGTCTTTAATTGATCCCACTGGGTCAGTTCCTAGGCTTCAGGGCTACTTTTCTATTTATTATGTCACATGCGCAATAATTTCTTCTCTAATCACTACAGCATTTCTTACTACTCCCTCTTCTCTGAATTACAATAGCACTTATTCATGCTGCTTTTTCTCGTGGCATTTAATTAAATGTGGCCCTTTGTTACTGCATTACATGTGGCCTTGTCTGCTCTAACAGCAAGAAGTACCTTTAGGGTCATGACCTGTAGAGCTTTTGGTCCTATCCTTGGCGTTTAAAATCCTCCAGATTCAATTCATACAGCAGAGGCTTGGTATTAAGTTTTGAAATGAGTGAGTGAGCAGATGAATGAATAATATGAGCACAAATAAAGCTCATTTTAGGTTTTCAGTTCTAGAGAATTGAAGAAAAGGAAATCGATGCTTGTTTAAATCAAATAAAATAATGTTTTCCTTTCATATGCCAAATCAAAGAAAAATTGAGCTGAAAGGAAAGTTGATCTAGTTGATGTAAATATTTGAGTGAGGAAAAGGCTTGCTGGTGCATCTGAGAATTAGTAATTTAAATTGTCAGCAAGATATGAGATATTATTCAATAAAAAATGGAAATTGCTTTTATTTCAAAACTTTATGGAATATTTTATGTGCCGAAAAGAAAGTTTATTCACAATTTGCATATTATCTAATACCTGACTAAATCTTTAATCTTCTCCCTTCCTAATTGATGAAATACTCTCTATCTTAATGTTTGTGTGAATTTCAATTTTTATTAATTCATGTTGCATAAATTTGATGTTACCTTTTTATCTACATATTATTGTTTACTTACTTTCTTTTGGACTAATTGTATACTCCTAACAATTTAAATAAATGCATGTCTCATAAGTAAAAAATTTGAAATCAGGGGAAAAATGTTTATAGTTTTATAAATATCTCTGCAAAGACCTCAAAATATGAAGGGTAATATCTTTAGGAGATTTCTACCTGTCCACTTTCCTCTCTCTTCTCTCTCTCTCTCTCTATCTCTCTCTCTCTCTCACGTATATATGTATCATAAGGTTTACTTTAAGAAATTAGTTCACATGATTGTGGATACTGAGCTAGGGATATAGCTCAATGGTAGAATGCTTGCCTAGCATCTAGAGGATGTACAAGTTCTTGGACTCAATCTCCAGCATTAAAAGAAAATATGTGCTGGCAAGTCTGAAATTCAAAGTAAGCTGCTGGAAATTCAAATAAATATTGACAATAAAGATTTGAACAAAAATTCAAGCAGTCTGGAAACAGAGTTCCTTTTTTAGAAAATCTCAGTTTTTGTTTTTAAGACTTTAAACTGATTGAATGTTTCCATACACATTATAGAAGGTAATGTTTTTTAATTCAGGTAATTTGTTATAAATATTATTCATATTTTAAAAAATAGCTTTACAGTTGCATATACACTACTGTTTGTCGCATTGGTAACCATGGTCTAGCCAAACTGATACAAAAAATAATCATTACAATAGGTGTTCAACTAGTTACTGACCTGATAACCTGATATATTTTACACTGAAAATTTATTTATATAATAATAAACCATGGGAGGAGAAGGGTATTGTAATCAGTGTGGACAACATATATAAAATCATACACTGACTTAGTAAAATTTTCTTACATATTTTATATGTGCTTTAGCCTTTTAATCTGGTTTTCAATCTGTGTATGATAATTAACAATAAAACCTTATAAGATAAACAAATGAATCTGATGCTGGAGAATGATTGATTTTTTTTAAAATCAGCTTCTCAGTGATGTATTAATGACCAAAATAATCATTATGTTGTACAGATAGGGACACAATACTTTTGGGTTTGAATGATTTACCTGATGTCCTTAGCAAGTCTATGGTTCATATTGGTAACAAACAACACAGCTTTTCTCCCCAGTCTCATGTGTCCAGGTCACAGTTTCTGTGACATCTCAGTGTTCAAGACCACTCTTTATATATACGGAATGCTCACTTTGGTTACTCACTAGGATATTAACACCCATAGGACTTTCCCAGTAGTCTTCAATTAATCACAGTTCTTTTCCATGGTAACACCTTCTTGAGTCTACCTTGTAAGGGTATTTGCCCATTCCCAACTTGTTAGGATATTGAACCATTATCCTTGATCTTTATCTCTATCCTTGACCCCCTTAATTTTCCATCCTTACAAATCCAATTTAAAATATATCCAGAGAGATATACAGTGGGTTGTGGCAATTATATGCCCTCTTTCCTCACCTTCTATCTACTTGGATCCAACTGTATTCTCCAAGAACTGCAGACAGACCTCTACTGCTGCCATACTTTGTGACCTTGGGTTTTGAACTTTCCCTTTATTTAATGCTGTCATGGGACTTGAATCCTGTCCTGGGCATTTAATTGCTCAGTGATTTTCTGAGATTTAATTTTCAATTTCTGTTAAAATATATTCAAAAGTTCAAACCTCACAAGACTCTTTAATGATATGTTGTATATGCATACCTGCCCATAATGCATGGTATCAAGTTGCTGTTTGATAAATGCTAACTACCTTACAACTCATGGTGCTTCGAATTTGCTTATGAGACTCTTAATCTGCTTGTAGCTTCATATTTTCTCTCCCTTGATCAAGTTGAGAAATGTCATTTTTCTACAGTTGTTAGGATCAAGATAATGGAGAGTGACAGGGAGAGGGTTGAAACATTTATTTCACTTCATTGTGAAAGCTAATCCCAATTGATAATGACAGATTCTGAAAAGTTTCCTAATTGAATTCTACTACCTGGAAGTATAGCACCAGGTTGCTTTTGGGAGGTAGAAAGTCAAGTTGAAAGAAAAAATAAAGAGGAATCTAAAAAATGAACTCTGAAAAATTAAATCAAAGTAGCATCAAACTTGGGTAGGGGAATTTCTTGTACTTTTAAAACTTCATTTGTCAGAAATTTAGCATTTGGAGATGATTGGTTACTATTTCATGTATTACTTTCATAAACAAAACCTACAAAGAAGGATAGTCATAATTTTTTCAGAATTCTGTGAAATGATGTTAAAGAGTATAAGACATTTGCATCATGAGATTAGAGTAGGTAGTTCCCCTATCACTTAATTTGCAAACAGTTGTCATAATTACAGAATCCATAAATAGTATTAACTAGTCAAGAAGTGCATGAGAAAGTGTTCAGTGCCATGTAAAGTGTTGCATACACAGATGTATTCGAATATGCATCCAGACATTCATATTATAAATATTGGAAAAGTTAAAAAGGTACCTTCTAATTTTATAATGCTTCATGTAATTTTTATTTTAAAATATAGACTGTAGACAGGGATGACAGAGATGACCATGATAAAATCCATGTCTCTATTAGCTGGGTACCTAGAGCACTTTCTACTCCCTTTTATCTTAGAGCACATACACTATTTATATTTAATCCATTTATGTGCCTATCTCTTGTGATGAATGTGAGCCTGATGACAGCCTCTATTGTTATTCTCATCTTAGGATACTCAATGTACACTTCAATACATTACATATACTTACATACTACCATAAATTATGTCTGGATTGAATTTTGTTAAATGATAAAAAGAAAAACTCTTTCATAATATTGTTTTAATGTTTCCTGAGCTCAAGACACTATATTAAATTTCAACATTTTTTAAAAGTAATAAAGTGTGGGCCCTATCTTCATGCTTCTTGGAGTTGGCTGACTTAGAGAATTTGTGTGCTCACTAACACATAACTCTGAACTTCCACTTCCTGATAGTTTGGGTGCCTAAATTTGCTTCCCATTAGGTCTGTTTCTGAACGCTCCTTTGTGGTTTTGAGCACGGGAGGTTTGAGTGTAACTTACACATCAAGTGTACTTTGGGATTCGTAGGCATCTAAAACATTTATCACTTTGAGTACAGTCTCATGAGAATTTGGTTTCTAGGCATACTTTTATAGGACAAGTGCCCACTGTGCTGAAGAATTTAGTCACCTGATTTGATATTCTAGAAGAAAAAAGGCACATCACTAAGTAGTGTACCAGGTCTACACTTTAATCACACAAGGAAGAAAAAATGAAGTTAAAAGATATACTGTGTCCTGGAATATTTATAAAGTTATCTCCCTTAAATGTTAGAAAAGAGTGTCATATAGCACTACAGAGAACTCTTGAATCAGTTTAATCATTTTTGCTATTTGCTTTAAAGAACCACAAGCAAGTCAATTAAATGACAGACTGCTAGGATTTTAAAAGGACATATGCTTTAGTTTTATATGGCTTTTGAAATCTCATGTAGCAAAAGTGATCTTAAAATATCGTGAATTATAAAAAGTAATTGATTTTTCTCAATTTTTCATGCCAAATTATAGACAGTGGTAAGATATTCATGAGTTGTGGTCATTCTGCAACGAATGTGCAATAGTTAGCAGTATTTTCACACACAACTCAACTAATGGCCTTTATCTTAATTGACAGAAAACTATTTAAAGTGCTGTAAGTATTTTCTATAAGTAGCACTGCATTTTAAAACTCTTAATAACTTTGGTTATATGAATAGTAAAAGGGAAGCATATAAAAGATACCTAAAAGCAAATGTAAATTTAAGGATGCTATGTGCTTTTACACAATGTATTTTCATTTCTTGTTTGGCTGGTGACAACAAGATAGCTAATATAAACCCCAAGTTATCAGAATATCAGCTCTTGAAAAAAGTCTGCATACAAAATCAAAGATGATCTTTCATTGGAATCTTAAAACGTTTAAACAACTACAGACTAGGTTTTGAAATCAGAGTTAACAGAGGTATATAGTCAATAAAGCCCAAGGAGTAGAAATAAAGTTGAATTAAGAGAATTGATCCATGTATTTCATTGTGTTGTCTCAGATCATCATTGTTGAAGCTTTTATTGTTTCAATACAAACCAAAGTATGCTTATTTTATTTCCCTCCTTCCAAGTGTGGACTGTATGCTCTTAAAGGGCAAGTATTGCTGTCTACATTTTTTTGTCAGCTCTTCAATTACATGTTACTGTACCTTTAAGGGTATTTGCTGAACTGAACTGACCACAGCAAGGTTACCATAGTTTTCATAAGAAAATGAACATCTTCAGTTTTATCCACAAACTAAAATTCAACTACATCAGTTATATTATATTTGTAAGTGAAGGACAATGACAAAATAGTATGCTTAACACTGTTTGTGAGATGTGTAGGAAAGGTGATCCTACACCAATTAACATCCTAGTGTGGTGGTCACTTAGTCATTCTTTCATTTTTCTGAATTAGTAGAACAGGCTCTGTGTTCTTTTCAATATTAGAGAAATCCTTTCTAATGGCTAATGAATTATCCTTCATATCTACATAAAAAAGTCACAAATATATGGACAGACAGATTTAATGTAATCCCTATCAAAATCCCAATAGTATATTTTTTCAAATGGAAAAACCCATTGTGAAATTCATATAGCATCTCAAGAGACCATGTGTATTAGTCACTTTACTGTGCCTGGGACAAAATTCCCTATCTCTACAAATTAAAAGGGGCATAAGTTCATTTTGGTTTATGGATTTAGAGAGTTCAGTTCAGGGTTCATTGTCTCCAGACAGAAACAGCATGGTAGAAAAACACAGCAGAAACAGCTTCTAACTCAAATGCATCCAGGAAGCAGAAAGAAAAGGGAGGAACCAGGGACAAGAATACACCCTTCCAGATAATGGTCCAGTGACCAGACACTTCTGAGTAGGCGCCACCTCCTAACAGCACATTCAGCTATGAATTCATCATTGGATTAGTTCACTGATGTGTATGCTACCCCATAATCCAATCACCTTCCAAAAGCAACATCTCAAAACACATGAGATATCTGGAAAACATTTCAGATCTAAACCACAATACTTTCAATAGTCAAAACAATCCTCAAAAAAAGAAAACAAAGTTAAAAGTCTCACATTTCCTGATTTTAAAACTTACCCTAAAGACACCAAATCAAAAAACCTAGTAAATGACATAAAAAGTAGGCATGTAACTCAATGGAATAGGAGAGATAGCCATAAAATAAACCCTGATATATTTGTGTACAGTCAAATGATTTTTTAACAAGTTTGCTAAGACCTTTCGATGGAGAGAGGGTGATTTTTTCAATAAGTCATGGTGTGAAAACTGTATATCTACATGCAAAAGAATGAAGTTGGATCCTTAACTTACATAAAAATTAACTCATTATGAATTAAATATCCATATATAAGAACTAAAGGTATGAAACTCTTAGGAGAAAACAAGGAAAGCTTCATGATGTTGCATTTGGCAATGATTTCACCACAACACCAAAAGCATAGGCAACCAAAGAATAAGTAAATTGCACTTCATCAAAATTGGGATGATTTTGTGCATGAAAGGATACAAATTCTTTGTGAGATCCAGGAGTAAAAAGGAAATCCACAGAACGGAAGAAAAGATTTACAATCATATGTCTGCTCAGGGATTAATGTTAAGAATATACAAAGAACTACAATTCTACAATAAAAACCAACCCAATTAAAAATAAGCAAAGGACCAAAATAGATATTTATCCAAAGAAGACCCAAATGCAGATGTAAAGATATTCAACACCACTAATAATTAGAAAAAGCAAATTAAAACCATCATGAATACCAATTCATACTTGTTAGGATAGCTATTATTAAAAGCAAAAACAACAACTACCTGTGGGGATGTGAAGAAATTATAGCCCTTGTGCTTACTTGTAGCAATGTAATATGCTGCAGATTTATTGGAAAGTAAATATGGTAGTTCCTCAAGATAGTAAACACAATATTGTATGATTCAGCAATCCCCCTTCCGGGTATATCACCCGAAATGATTGAACCCTGGAGTTGAGTAGATATTTGTGTGCCCACGTTCATAGTAACATTATTCACAATATCTGAACTATAAACAGTGTTTAGTTTTAAAAAGAAATACGGTTCTCACAAATGCTCAGCATGGATGAACCTTTAAAACACTGGCCTAATTGAAAGGTAAAAAGGAACAAATATTGTATAATTCCATTTGTATAAAATAGTTAGAATGGTGAAATTATAGGCATTGAAGGGAAGGAATGATAGGAGTTATTTAAAAGGTAAAGAGTTTTATTTTGGGAGGATATGCTGGTTGTTAAACAATGCTAATATACTTAATGCTACCTAAGTAGACACTTAAAATGATTAAAATGATAAATTTTTTATTCTATATATTTTACTCTAGTAAACAAGCAAGCAAACTATCACTGGTCTAAAGGATGAAGTAAGGTTGTAAGAGTTGCTCGAGATAAAAGATTTCCGCAATAACAAGTGAAAAGGGAAGTCTGCTCAGACTCTACTTTTTACCAGTGAAACAGAAAGTATAATCACTGACGACAGCATTTCATAGATTTGGCTTGAAAACACCAAGATCATCAATTTACATGCAAAATCCTCATTCTGCTGTATATACTATATAGCTACTGAGGAAAAGAATAATTTATTATCCCCCTTTCTAGTTTAGTTGCATGCAATTTTCAGAGTTCTTATATATTCCCAGGAGATATGGTTTCGAATGTACAGATTTCTGCCTATATTCCTTTGCGTGTTAACAAAACAACCAAAGCTGTTGCTGTCTGATGAGTAAGAAGTGGCAGTTGCCACAAAAAAAAACTTTTGTTCAATGGAAGGAAAACAATTCTTATTGCAGGGTAAATTATATATACAATGTAGAACATAGTTGCGAATTTAGCTTATTACCTATCTTAAACTACCTATACTATGGTAGGTTCCCATTGTCTGAATTTACATACCTGTGAACTCAGAGATGACTCAATTAATTAAATACAATAAATACTTGTGGGGTCTGTGTTACTGAATTATACCTCAGTAACATTTTTAATAGTGTCCATTTCTGCAGATGTATAAATGCAAATGTATAAAGGTCAGGGTATGAATACAAATGACTTTCTATGTAAGCCAGCGGCAAACTAGCAAATAAAAGAGATCTTTGCCTGACATGAAGGCAAGGACAACCTTTTTCTATGAAGAGGGCTTGGAACTCCATCCTGCTATAACAAACCATCATTGCTCTACAGGCTAACCCATGTAAATCTTCCTCTTACTTGCAATTTCACTGTTCCTACTTAGGGAAGAATAAACTACTGGAAACAGAAATTAAATTTACTTTCATCCCTTTTGATTTTTATTTTAATTAAACATAAAATTTGATGTGGGTGTGTATTTGTTTTATTTTCTCTCTGTTATTCCTATTTTTAAATTAATATGTGGTGAGTAGGAAAGTTCAAAGAACATCTTTTGCAAAATATATACTACCTGGTTCATTGGGAAGGACAAGGGGAAACCCTGAAGATATACATAAATATATATCATATATATATATATATATATATGCAATTTTTTAATTTAGATTTTCAGAGTGGAAAAGAGCTTAGTTTTTAAAAGCAATGAAGTATCCTGAAAAAAATTCTCAGATTCTGAAGAAAAATACCACAATTTTAACACATACTCTTTATTTTTTGAAAAGAAATTCACAGCATGAAGCATCACCTAGCATTCAGAATAACACTTTTTAATTTTTATTAATGTGACAGAATAACTGAGGAAACTTGAAGAATGTTAGTGCCAGGGCCCCTCTCTTCATTTGAATCAGCATTGATAGGCCCTTGACATTCATGTTTTATTAATTTCCACAGCGACTTTGATGCACACCAATATCACAGAACTACAGATTTAGGGTATTTTTCACATGATGAAACACAAGTATTTAACATCATGTAATTTTTCCACTGTGAAACTGGGTGGCATTTATCTGGTTCCCATTTATTTTATTGACATCATTGCATTAACTGTGATTGGTCAAAGTTCAAGACCATGTTAAAAAAAACTATTATTAAGCCATTAAAATCACCTAGAGAAATTGTAAAGGCATCTAATTCTTTTAATTAGAAGTTTTTAACTTCCCTGTAACTAAGTAATAAGAAGAAATAAGCCAATATAACAATTTATTTGCAGTGGAAGTAGAGAAGTCTATTGCATTTTATGATAATCGGAGAACATTGCACGTGTAACTTCATATGTAAACATTGAGATCTTTTATGAACCAAAGGAAAGACGAGATAAAAAATATTTTGTTGAAACAGGTTTAAAAATTCTAGAAACTTTTACACTATTGACTTTCCTAAAATTAATTAGGATTTCTGAGGTAATTGGGAAATGTAGGATCTAAGCTTTATCTTATGCTATTCATCATGAAGACATAGGTTTTTCTTTAGAGTTATAGCATTTCTACCTGAGCAGCACAAAATCAAACTTTATCTATTCCAAAATTTTATCTATTCCAAAAAAAAAAAAGAAAAAGAAAAGAAAAGGAAAGAAAAGGAAACACATTTTATGTAGTCCCTTAAATCTTGCTTCTTAATTTGTCACCATGTTATTTTTGGAGCAGCAAACATCTCTACAATTACAGCTTTGTAAAAGGGAGAAAAGTAATGTGTCAGTGCACAAAACTCATCCCCTAAAAATGTATGTACTCATTTTCTAAGCAAGGCTTGTGGCAAAGTCTTAGTGTAAACAAATAAGACCTAGAAATCTTCCAGATACATATTTTACTTTTCAAAATTGCAAATATCACCAGATCAAAGCAATTGTATGCCATTAGGTTTACTACTCTAGTTACCGAATACTCACAAAATGCTGAATGTGGACACTTGTTTTTCAGCCATAAATGTGCTTCTGAGACAATTTTACTGTAATGATGACATCTGGAGCCTCTAGAAACTGCCTTCAACATTAATGTCTCCTTTCTTGCTTCAGTTAGAGTTCTGATTCTGTCTTTAATGAATCTGTGTCCAGCAGTGGCAGAGTCAGCACCCATTGCCAACTCCACCCAACAGAGCAGATTAGGACTAGTAATCTTATAAAATAAACCATTTGCAAACATTATTTCTTTAGATATTTATACTGTGTCATAATTATAGGTGAACATGAATTTTCACTGATTTATACTCTGGGGAAATCACATGTGTGTTTGAGATCACTCTGGATCATGTCACTTTCTAGTAAGAATTTTATTTTTTAGATTTTAACAAGTTCTTCAACTCCTTATTAGAGATATACATTAGTTTGATAAAGTCAGATGTAAAATGTGAAGGTTATTGTCCACAATTTTTATCTAGTGAAAAGCAAGTAAACAGGAATTAAGAGAACCAGAATGGTTTCCTACTGGGACTGGATTCTCAGATAAGATTGATGCTATATTAACGTGGGGTCTACTCTTCTGCTATTAGAATATTAGACAATTAATTACAGATTATTATAAATTTCTTTCTTTAGCTGTGCATTATTTTATGTATATTTTATTGGACTATGATATAATGTTAGACTATTTCCTCAAAATTTTTTCTTATACTTTTCTTTCATTCCTTGTTTCACTCCTCGATTCCAAAGATTCTAGCTTTACCTATGTGTGTGTGTGTATGCATGTGTATTTGATACTGGCTTACAGAATTAGTGATATTTCCTCCAATTCAGAGATACCGTCAAAGTCAATGTTTTACGTAACGTTAAAAGTGAAGCTCAGATGACTTCAGTGATGAATTCTATCACATACTTAGGGAAGAAATATCAGTTCTATATAATCTCGTCCAGAACCTTTTTCAACTCAGTTTATTTGACCAGAAAACAAAATCAAAAATTTAAAGAAGAAATACTTCCTTAAAGTATTACCCATAGAGTTTGCTATTCTTTTTACATGAATAACGGGAACTGTGCATTTCTTCCCTTTTGCTTTTCTAGTTTGTTTCTTTGGGAACATACCAGCTCTGATAAATTCAATTTAGAGAATACCTGTCTACCTACATAGATTCCTACTATATTCAAGCCATTTTTGTTCTTCAGGTCCCTTCATCACTTTGGAGTCCTTGCATTGTAAGCTATTCCATGAATGTTTTGATTGGTCTGATTGTATTAGCCATTCTTCAAATTATATAGAATGTGTTCATTATTATTCTTGTGTGGAAAATATATTTGCTATCAAAGAGAAATAAGAGGGCATTACAGTAAGCTTTTATATACCTTTTAATTAGGAACGCATGACTTTCATTAACTGCATTTCACTGTAGTAGCAGTAGCTGTTCTGTAAAACTGAACATGTCCTTTTTATGCAAATGACATTTGTAGTTAATGCACCAAACTGTTAATCTAAATTTTATAATATACACAAATCCTGTCAAAGATGGCATTATCTAACTTTTGAAGTATGAACTGTATGTGTTTAGGTTGTCGTTTGTAAAGAGAAGAGACTTTGTAATTAAATCAAAGCATACAGCAAATTATCAATGACCATTGTATATTACTTTTAAAATTCAAAAGAGTGAAATAGGTTCAGTCACAAGAAGACGCTCAAAGAACAAAGTGCTCAGTGCAGTGGCTGTAAGTTTTATTTCATAATTTAATCAATCAATCATTTTGAATGAATGACATACTTCAATTTTACACTGCTTGCACTTTATTTTGCACAGACATTTCATTAATGATTACTCCAGTTTGAGGGGCAATAGCTTCCAGTCTGGACCAAATAGTTTATCATGGCAATAAATAATTATGTGTTTCAGAAAAGCCAAAATAAATAAGTAAATAAATGTGAACCTCAAATATATAATAGTTTGTAAAATCTTAGCTTAGCCAAGCAGCACTTAAGCAAAGCCAGTTTTCTAAATGTGCTTAACAGGATATATACCTGTGAGTACAATACATGTTCAAAGAATGTTATTATTATATTAATAATAGTAATTATTATTATATAACATGGGTTAGTTAGTGTTTGACTGCAAATGCTACTTAGGTTAGATTTTTTTTCCAACCTTTGAAACATCTGTGTCATCCATAAGATTGGAGTGAATCTTTCATGTTCAGATATTTTCATTGAATAGATACTAGTCTACTTGTAAGCAAAATAAAAATAACTGTATGGAGCTGAGAAGTATGATAATATTGGTTTTACACATTAGAAAAATGTGTCTTGAGACAGCTCGGCAGAGGCACAACTGTATTAAGGCTGATCTTTGCTGCCTAGACCAGTGATTTTCATGTCATACTCTCTACTTAAAGGGTCATAAAGGTCCATGGAACAACACAATTTATTGGTATGGAGAACTGAACTGCAATTGAAAAGTTTTCTTTTTCCAAGCAAGTTCATTAGAAAATGTTAAAAAAATACCATCTACATTATTTCATCAAAGCAAGAAAAATTTATGCCAAAACCGCAGAAAGAGCATAATCTCAAAACGAATGACAGCTCTTAAACTGAAAAGACTTAGTTCTACAAGAACGAAATTCGATGGCTCTTCTTTATCCTGCCATCCTGAGACAATACGGCTGCTCCATCTCTTGAGACCTAGAGCCAGCTCTGAGATTTGGTATGGTTTGAGCAAGAATATAGTATTTGAAACCTTGTTGTCCTGAGGATGAATCTTTATTTTTCCATTTAATAGCTAAAGGGTTCAGTGCAAATCAACTTAGCCATCCTTTTGTTTTTTTTAACTGAGTCATTCTTAATGTCTGCTTTTTTGCTTCTAAAAACAGGAAATAATAAAATCTAGTTCTCAGTCATGTTATGCTGAATAAAATAAAATCTTTAAAACAGCACTTTGGCATGAACAAACAAAGCCCAGAAAAATTAATAAGGAACATTTGTGTGAATTTTGGTGCACTCAAACTATGGGAATTGTGGTGCTATTCAAAGGCATGGATGACATTCATGTAGATTAAACCCAAGAGATGTTGATGATTTATTTTTTGGTGGAAGAAGTAGGCTTCAAAACAATGTGACAATATAATCCCATTTTACAAGAACGAATTAAAACAACATAGAGGCATTGATGTTGGCAATATTAGTTTGAGTGCAAAGAAAGTCAGAGAGAGAGATTCATTCAGTCCACCAACTTCAAGCACATCTTCTCAACATGTTCCAATAGCACTACACAAAATCACTCACTTTTTCCCACCTCTGTCTCCATCCCTTTCCTTCATCACTCTATTTTTTCCATAGCTCTTACCTTTGATATAAGATTTAAAAATTTTAATTGGTACATAGTAATTGTACATATTTGTGAGGTGCATTATGATAATTCAATGTATTTATACATTATGTAGTTATTTTTCAGGGCATTCAACCCCTCACTCTGAACATAATCTTCAGAAAGTGAATATTTCTGTTTCTTTCATTGCTGAATCTAGAACAAAGCCTTGAGAACCGTGTATATTCTGTAAATATTTGTTGAATTGATAGACAGCAAAGGCAGTGAAGTCATTGATCATAAAAGGTCATGAGAAAGTGATAAGACTTCAATCGACAGTATTTTATACACCTGGCTGTGTTTGCATTACGTGAGAGGTACAAATTAGTTTTGAAATCTAAAAGAACAATCCATCAATTTATTGTTGAAAAGTGAAACACCTCTTACACTTTCTGGTATGTATACTTGGTGCTCAATAAATGATTGTTCCTCATTCTTCCACTTCTGCAACAGATACGCTTTTCCTTTTGTGATAAGGAAAGGTATTTCTATGTCCTTTAAAATTTGTATGACAAATTTGTTTTGTTTTCTCTGTCAAAGAAAGTACAAATCAAGAGGAACGTGGGTCTCTCAGGTAGCTTGGGATAAGTTTGGTTTACAGGAAAGTAAACAGAGGGAAGCAGGTAAAGAGAAGGAGAAGTGAAAATGAAGGAACAGGAGAGGGTGAAGGAAGAAAAGAGAGGAGGAGAAAAGTAGAAGAAAAGCAGCTACAGGCTGGTGAAAGCAGATACTGTACCAAGTGCTAGACCCCAAAGCAGAGGAGAAGAAAGAGCTAAATGCTTAAAATGACTTATTACTAGAGGCAAGAATGTGATGAAGATGGGGAGAATAATGGGTCTGGGTTGCCTGTCCTGAAGACCTCCTGATTACCACAGGATCACAGCTTCTCAGATCTGAAAAAGTTCCACAGTTCTGAGAACAGTTACTGTTCTCAATTTACAGATGAAGGAATTGAGGTCTTCAAAGCTCAGCCTCCTATTCCTTGCATAGACATTTCAAACACTGCACATATAGAAGTGCTCTTGCTCCCAGGGAATGGCTTATGGGCAGTACACAGCTTCAAGCCCCTGGAGTTGCTAAGGTAGCCACTCCCATGGATTGCTAGAATTTGAATGAGTTTGCTGCTGTTATGTAGGTGCTACCTGAAATGCTGTTTTCTGATAAAAGAGCTGAAAACTGACCTCAAAACCACAAGGTGATTTAAGCCTGAATTGAAACATCTCAGGATCCAACAAGGCAAGAAGATATCAGAAGCCAAGGTTTATAAATCTGAACGTTGAGACAAGTGGTCAGTAGGGTATAATCTCAGTATGGCATTAAAAGGATGTTCATAAGTCTATTTCCTTTTCTGCTAGATGAGACTGACTTACAAACGAATTCCATCTACAACTGGTTATTTCTTGCCAGCACAAACGTTTGCTTGGAGCTTTTGTGTTTTATTTAAACCTACTTGTGCTTCTTTGTAAGCCACATGCACGCCAAGATGGAGAGAACAGATAGCTTAAAAATTTTGTTCTTTAAACATTCACCACCAAACTGAAAAGCAAACAAATGTTAAGATTTGCTGCATGCACTAATAAATTTGATTAGGGGAAAATGCTCGTGGGTGAGAACATTGGGGTAAGAAGCAGCAATATACTGTGGCTGGTGAGGCAAAGTTGAATGTCAGTACTTAATTGCAAAGCAGGAGGCCATTATCCACTGACAGAAATTCCCCTGGTGACTTTGCTTGTTTTATAACAAATTATTAAAGCAGTAGGAGAGCAGTGTGCTAGGTAGCAATGAGTTGCCTGACAGGGGTCCTCTCCTGCAGTCTGGGGTGCTGAACTTCCATCACTGGCCTTTGCAGGTTAGGCTACCTGAAGTGAGATGGAGAGCATACTCATTGTTTGGTTCCTGTAGGGTTCTTAGCACACATGTTTGGATGTCTGGGGATAGGACTGGAAGCAACAACTTTTGCCATCAACTAGCTGTTGAGTTTGGAAGCAAACTTAGAAGATAGAATCTGCTGATAGAGCTGGAGACCACCTACCTCAGGGAAGATGATGGACTCTGAGGCCTGGTACTGAAATCATCACAGGAATATGAAAGCAGACCTATTCCTGGGAGACAAGGGACATCATTGTCAGCCACCTTGGCTCAAAGACTCTGATGACCTGGAACATTTCTTAGACTCTACAGCGTTCTGTGATGTGTTCTCTCTCTTTCACCAGGGTCAGTTCTGACTGATGGTCTTGTCTCATTCTCCAAATCTTCCAGCTCCCTTGCCGGTCCCTTTCACTCATGCAACTCCTCTAATAGGATCATTAAAGTTTTAATTCCAGCTAACTTTCTTCTTTGTAGAGGATCCAAAGAAACACAATTTGTTTTCTTCAGTTTAAAATAGAATCTTTTTCCTCTTGCTTTCTTTGTAGAGGTGCTATAAAGATTAAATGAGTAGATGTATGAGGAAGACTAAAACAATGTTTGGCAAAGAGCAAGTGATGATATAAGTAATAGCTCTTTCCTATTCTTGTGCTGTTGTGCTACATGTGGGCTGAGGTCCAGCAAAGAAATTAACTGTAACCTCTGTTTCCAGCACCTATAAGAGCTGAGAGGTTGGGGAGAGGACATGTGTTCTTACTCACCTCATGGCCAGTGATATGCAGAAGTTCAATACACATCTGACACATTGTATTCTGAAAAAGTCAGGTTTTAGAGGACAATGCCCAAATAGACAAGAAAGGTTAATGTCTCTTTTTCTTTATCTTTTTTATTTTAAAGAGAATAAAACCAAACCCAACAAGCATAATAAAGCTAATCAGAGGAGAACAATGAAAGCAATACAGGACTTCAAAACAAGGTAATATGAAATCAGCAATGGCTCTTTTTCATGAAGTATAGAAGATGGTTTAGCTCTCTGATCCTTTGAACTTCTGAATTCTAGTGAGCATGTCAGTTCTTCCAGTGACTATTCAATTTGAGTGTATTTCTTCTTGCCAAATGACATTGTGTTCCCTGTTAAAGGAATTAGTGAGCAAGTAGATAGCAGTGGGGAAGGGGGATTCCAGTGCATGCACTGAGTGTGAAGCTGTAATCTACCATGAAAGTGATTGTCCACTAACAAGTAATGCAGAAAAATGCAAAATAGCCTTGCTCATAGCCTGGCACAGGAGCTGGGCATGTTGATTTTATGAGATGTACTTCAGACATTTGGGAGCCATCAAAATTTTTATTTAATTAAAGAAATGTAATCAAACATAAAGGTGTGAGTTATCTCTGAGGCACAAAAATATGATGAACACATACATCAAAGGCTAATTTTCAAGGCAAACAGGCATTTTAAGAAGGTCAACTGGCAAAAATGGAATCAGGTGGTGGTGATAGCAATGCTAACGTGATCAAGTGAGGTGTCGAGAACATTTTCAATCAGCTCTTTCCTGCAATTCTGACAGAGGAAGGATTCATAAATAAAAGACCAACTGAACCTTCAGCAGTTATGCTTTTCAGCCTAAGCTAAAAGCTTTCTCCACTAAAGTCTACTTCATTTACCTTCCTTCTTTAGCCATTTAGCTTTTCTTCACCTCAGGCTTGCTGCTTCACAGACATAATTTTCATCAGAAACAAATTTTATTCTGTTGTTCTCACAAGTCAAGCATTTTTCAAATCTTTCTGATTTTTGACCTTGGACCAACTACAGTCTCCTTTTCTGTATGTGTCTGCCCAGCAGGATGTTAATATAAATGCTCTCTCTGCCCAGGTGGAGAGCAGTTCTTTGCATAACTGTCCTAGAGCCAGATGGGCTGATGACTTAGCACTCAGCCTGAAAGTGTCAGAAACTTTAAATGCAGTTATGCATTTATTAGGAAAAGACTCACAGATGCTGGTTCTTAATATTCATTTTTATTCTAATTTGACAGTTCCAAATAAAACTTAACTACAGTTTTTCCAAAGGCAAGAGCTTTGGTTTATCCTTGTGAAATGTAAAGTGCTACGGTTTAGATCCCCCCAGAAGACTCATGTGTTCAGAGGTGAGACTTTTGGAGATGATTGGATCACGTGGGCACTTATTAATCTTCACCAGAGGATTCATCCATTAGTAAGTTCAGCAGCTAAATGTGCTGGAGGTAGAGCCTGGTTGAAGGTGAGTCACTGGGGGTGTGACCTAGAAGGGTGTATTTTTGTCCCACTCCTCCCTTCTATCCATGCTTGCTTGCTGCCATATGTTGAGCAAATTTTCCTCTACCGTGAGCCTCTGCCATGCCATTTCTGCTTTGGAGCCAACTGATCATGGGTTGAAACTATGAGCTGAAATAAGCCTCACCTCCTTTAAACTTTGGGCAAAGGATATTTTGTTCTAGCAGCAGGAAAATGACTAAGACATAAGGATTCACAGGAACTTTGCAAATGAATTTGGACCAGAACCTTTGCTTTACAATGAGACAGCCAAGATGCAAAAAAGATAGGCAGGCGGGGCTTAGGGTTGGCAGATTTTCCCAAGGCTCATTCTGCTGATTCTATAATTAGTCTGTTGGGTTGGAAAACTTAAGGGAGGACTTTTCTCTTGGAACTGTGTAATACAGATTTTCCTATTAAAACACAGAATCAGAGAAAGTTAGAACTTCATGGAAGCCTAATCTGTTAATTCTCAGAGATAGGAACCAGGAGCCAAACAGGTTGGTGACTTGCCTGGCTTCTCATAGCTGGGTTAATAGGATCCCTTATGTATCCCACAGCCTCAAAAAGGTGAAGCCAAGGATAAACCTTGCATTCCCAAGTATGATATTGGCACTTGGTAATAAAGGGACACCAGGCTGCCTTACTGTTTTTAGTGAAATTAATTTGAGAATTATTTTGATGAATATTTAATCTGATTAACATTTAATTTAATAGCACTTATTTGATGAGTTGAGATATTTAATTTGATCAATACATTTCATTGTATATGTGATAATATTTAACTTAAAGAGTTCAGAATACTTTTATTATTTTCCTCTCTCTTTCTTCATGCTCCTTTTTATGACAAAGGTCTGCAATTAGTTTGTAAGCCAAAAAGAAATTAAATCATCCTATGAGAAAGACCTTTGCACTGCAAAGGTGACTGTTCACTGGGGAGGACATGCCCTTCAGTAAATTTTCATAACAAGAATCATTGCTATCACTTTGAAACTTTTTCTACAGCACTGTTTAGCCCAAGAGGCTGGATTTGCTGGATTAACTGATTTTTACAATTCATTTTCTGTCTTAGAGAACTTAAGTGACTGTACTCTTGGAACTATAGGATTCCACAAATCACTTCTGGCTTTTATTTCAAAGTTTATTCTGGATGTGTGTTATTTGTGAACTTGATAACACTTTATTTAAGAAGATGGGTATTATTACACTTTTTGGGGCTGTTTTTAGGACAGGATTTTTGTATCTGTAGGATAAATTCCACTTGGTCATGGTCAATAATTCCCAATTGCTGGGATTACAGACATGCACCACCATGCTTGGCTATTACATATTTTATAGAAGAAGAAACTAAGGTTCTTGTGAGGCTAAGTGACTTACCTAATGTTACATGGCTAGCTGATGGCAGAATTGTCTGCCAAGTCCTAAACCCATACTAACCTGAATAATATAATATTCTCTTTGTGAAGAAATTACATCCTCTCTTACATCCAAATATGATATTCTCAGAAGAAGCTGTCAAGTTTTAAAATTTTAATAATCACCTGATTTCCACTAACAAAGCAAGTACCCACATCGTATTCCCTATTGTGTCCAGGCTCTGGTCAATTGTAAGATGAAAAGAATCCAGTTCTTGCTCAGGACCAATTGTTTTTCCAGGATTAAAATAATCTATAAGAAAGGATTAACCTATCAAACATTTAAAACTCTAATATCGATCCTCTTCAATCTCTTCCTAAACTCTGAAGGAAAAGGAATGACTCAAACTCATTTTATGAGGCTATCATCACCTCAATACCATAATCAGACAAGGACTTTATAAGAGAAGAAAATTGCCCGCCAATATCCTTGATAAACGTAGATGAAAAATCCTTAGTAAAATACCAGCAAACTGAATTCAGAAGCACATTAAAAGAATTATTGACCATGATCAAGTGAGATTTACCTTAGATACAAAAATGGCTCAACATATACAAATCAACAAACGAAGTATAAAAATCGCATGATAATTAAGTGCATGAAGGAAAACTATTTGTCAAAATTTAACATCTTTTCACAATTAAAAACTCTCAACAATTTAAGTATAGAAGAAATGTATACCACTGAATAAAAGTCATAAGAGACAAGCCCACAGATGATGATATTCTCAGAAAAGTTGAAAGCTTTCACACTAAGGTCAAGGACAAGACAAGTGCCCACTCTTGCCATTTCTCTTTAAAAGGGAACTGGAAGTTCCAGACACAACGATTAGGCAAGAGAAAGAAATAAATGGCATCTGAATGGAAAGAATGAAATTAAATTGTTTCTGTTTACAGACAGCATGTTCTTAGAAAACTTACATAGAAAAGTTAAAGGACTCTAACAAAAAATTCTTAAAACTAATAAGTGAATTCAGTAAAGTTGCAGGATACAAAACTAACATAAAAATCAGTTGCATTTTCGCACACTAACCATGAACTCTCAAAAAGCAATTAATAACATTCCAAATAATAAAATACTTAAGAACAAATTTTGATTTTGTTTTTTGCAACTGACCTTGCATTTCTACTTCTCCAAATGAAATCAGTAACCTAGGCTGATTTAGTCTATGATTTTACCAACCCCCCACATCAATGTAGCCAGTCTCAGCACATTCACAATGCAGCTTTAGCAATAAGATCTAAACTTGTTCTACCATCAGTAGTTCAGAGAGGTGGCACTGCATGATGGTTAAGTATGGGAGTCCTCTGGAACCTAACAGCTGGGATCCAAATCTTGGCTCTTCCAGTTATTAGGTGGGTGATTTAAAATTTGTTCTCTAACTTCTCTGTGCTGTGGAATTCTTTTCTATGAAATGGAGACATCCAGATGAATAGAATCTGTAGTTTTTAGTGTGGATTAAATGTTAATGTAAGTAAAGTGCTAGAAAGTATTCACCACTTCTAAGGTAATCACCACTCAGTAAAGCTTTTGAGAAATGTGACCTAGCACACTAACAATGGATTTGTATATGATGCATAAACATGGTCATACAATTGTTATAAACTTCCCTCACTACTGACTATCAAGTATGCACCAGGAGTCAGAGCAAACCATTCCACACCATGTTGCAGCCACAAAAGACACTAAAGTTTGTCTAATCCAAATCTCATTTTACATAAAAAGAAGCTTCAATCTAATCTAAAGAGGTGAAGTTACCTCCTCAAGTTCATAAAGTTAATTAGTGTTCAGCTTAGAGTTAATATGTCTTTGGCTATATAAAAGAACACAGACAATTTAAATACTATTTTATTTGAAACCTTTTATTTATGTTAAACAACAATAATGGACAATAAAGCCACTTGATCTTACTAGGGTATTTCCATTGTAGAAGGTTGTGTGTGACATATTTTCTAATGCTAAATTTCTTGGAATATGTGAATAAAGGAAACGGGGATATATAATTTTCAGGCTTTTCTGTATATTCACCTCTTCAAAGTTCTTGGTACTATGAATGCAAAGTGGAATTGTCCTCTTAACAGTATCTCCCTGGGTCTGACACAAGGTCAAACTTATTTAATATTACATGAATGTGGAAGTCAAAAATAGTTCTGCAGCTTACAGTTCATAACATAAAGGTTATATCTAGCTTTCCAAAACCCAGGAAAGAAAAATAAGTTGAAATTCTCTAGTAATAGTCATTCCCAATCATAATTTCCCAAAAGACACTAAATCATTCATTCTTACGTCACACTCAATTTGATTCTGTATTCATGGCTGTTATTTCCAAGTTTATTCTTCACTTTGAAAACTTAGATATTGACTTCCAGCATGAGATTCTTTTTTAATGTCTTATTAAACACTAGGGGCTGTTTTCTGAATGATTTGGAAAATTGTCTTAAATAGAAATTATTTTCATGTTTCTAGTCACATTTAGTTCTAAGGGAAAGAAGATCCTAGCTCCTGTGAGAAGTCTTTTGCTTATTATTTAATAGTTGCCAAGGTAGCTAAAGTAGGAAATAGAAAGCCAAATCTCAGAGATGATAGATTGCAATTATTTTCTATCGAAATTGAAAATACACCAGCCTAATCCCTGATTCCCAGGAGTAAACAATTTTAAAATTATCACCACAACTCTATGACAGCCTTGTCAGAAAGAATCTGTAAATTAACCATTGATGCTTGAGCTCTACAAAGTTTGGTTGATTTTTAGTCACTTGAGTTCCTCAATTGAACCTGAGATTTGCTAAGAGGGATTTAGGGTGATATCTTTTCTTCACAAAGATTCTAGATGTTACTGGAAGTTCACCAAGTTCATAAGTTCCAGTTTGTTTAAAAACTTATGTTCCAGAGGACAGAAAACCTGCCCATTGCCTCTTCGCTCCAAGGGAATCTCAGTAACCTGAGAAGCAGGGGGAAAACCCCATTCATCACCTTTTTGCAACCCTGGGAACATGGCCTGGAGGAACTCAGGTGCCTGGCCCATTTCCTTACACCAGGGGATGGGCAGCCAGTGTGGGAAGTACCTGGGACTTGGCAAATGACTTGTCTGGAAGAACTCAGGGTAAATCCACTCTAACAAGGTGAAACACTGCATATGAACCCTTAATTTATGATTGGTTCTGTTATATAACTATAGACATTGGTCCTATGGTATAAAATACAAAATCAATAGTTACCACAGTGTGTCAATTTTGAAATTGTGCTTGCTGCTATCTTATTGCGAACTATACTACTATAGCTAGGATGTCATATCTGCTGTACTCAGTTGTTCTCCTTTGTGTAACAATATTGGGCTGTTCTGGGGTAATAATCTTACCATAGTTCTACACAAAACACTGGGGACTGAACCAACATTCCACTTTCATTTAATTGGGAAGGTAGGATCTTGGGATAGACACAAATCAAAAATCTCCTACACACAAAAGATGTTACTGAAGAAGAGACTTTTCCTAGAGAGGCCTTGGTACTAATGATATTGCTACCTACCAGTAAGACTCACAAAGATCATGACAGAAAAAAAAAGTTTTGAAACAGAAGAATCTCAAAATGAAGGAGCAAAATGCAATCTCAGAACTCCAGCCCACCAACAAGTTCAGGTGACATCAACATAGAATAAATTGGCAGTTGCACACCTGAAATTTCTGAAATGATAGCAACTGAAGTAAAGAAACAACTCTATGAGGGTGTAGAGGAAATACTATCAGAAATAATCTCTCAGGTAAAAAAAAATGACAACCATAATGCAAGAATTGCTGAGCATATCTAAAGACACACATAAAACAATAGAGGAGAATAGGAAAATGATGGAAACCTTGAATGTACAATATAGGAAAAAATTAGAAGGCAATAAACAGATTCAAAGAGACATCCTGGAAATTAAAAATTCCACTGAAAGCAGGCAAACTGCTTGAACAATACTGAAGATATACTTTCAGACCTTGAAGACAGGATTGCAGCTAATGATCATGAAAGGAATGATGAAAGGAAATAAGTCAACAGATGCAAGATGATGCCAAAAAAAAGAAAAAAGAAAGAATAAGTTTGATAGGTGTCAACAAAAAAGCACGAGTCAACACAAACAACAATAAGAGACCATTTGCAGAAAATTAACCAATCATGGGGAAAAAAATACTTGACATTAGGATAAATGAGGCATATAGAACTCCAATTAGCCATAACAAAAATAAAATTACACCCAGATATATAGTAATATAGGTCCCAGAAATTCAGTACAAGAAAAGAATATTAAAAGCTTTTAGAGAAAAAGAACAGATCACTGGGCTGGGGATTTAGCTCGGTGGCATAAGCACCTGCCTGGCAAGTGAGAGGTAGTGAGTTCAATCCCTGGTACCAAACAAAAGGAAAGCCTATCAGAATCACAGCAGACTTCTCAACACAAACCATCAAGTCAAGAAGAGCTTGGAGTGAAGTATTTCAAGACCTGAAAGAAAACAGTTTCCAATCCAGAGTGATGTACCTTGAAAAACTATCTTTCAAAATCGATGGAGAAATAAGATACTTCCATGATAAAGAACAACTGAAGAAATTCAAGAAAACCAAACCAACCCTACAAAGACAACCAAAGGATATTGTAGAAAGAGATGAAAATAACACTTCCAAGCACAACAACTGAAAGAAAGTACTAAGCAGGGCAAGCAATTAAACAGAGGGAAAAAGTAGAGAACCAAGAGTGGGAAGATAACATGATAAAGATAAGCCAATACGTATCGGTTATAGCCACTAATGTAAATGCCTCAATTCACCAATCAAAAGAAACAGACTGTTTTGTTTCAGTGGCAGAGTGAAACAAAATCCAACTATGTGCTGTATGCAAGAAACACATTTACCTCAAAAGAAAATTCATAGACTGAAAGTCACAAGAATGAAAACAATACTCCATGTGACACGGACCCCCAAAAAAGCAATAAAAGCCATTCTGTTTGCAGACAATGTGAATGTTGAACCAAGAATAATTGAAACATAAAAAAAAGTCACTACATACCTGTTAGTGGAAAACTTCAAGAAAAAGAGGAAACAATCATAAATATATAGGCACCCAAAATGGGAGCACCTAACTATATAAGACAAATATTAATAAACATTAAAAACTCAAATAACCAATAACATGATTGTAATGGGGGACCATACCACCCCATTGTCACAAATAGATGGCTCAACTAGACAAAAAGTCAGCAAAGAAATAACAGAACTGAACCAAACTTGTGAACAAATAGACTTAGTAGACATTTACAGAGTATTCCACCCTACATCATCAGAATACACATTTTTCTCAGCTGAACATGCAATATTCTCTAAATCAGACCATATATTAGCCCACAGAACATGCTTAAGTAAATGCAAAGAAATTGAAATTATCCCAAGCATGTTATCTAACAATTGTGCAATGAAATCAGAAATTCATGACAAAAGAAACTGCAAAACAATCCATTTACACATGGAATTTAAATAACCCCCTCCTGAACAATCTAAAGGTCACAGATGAAATTAAAGAATAAATTAAACAACATCTACAATCAAACAAAAATGCAAATACAATTTACAGGAACCTGTGGGACCCAGTGAAACCAGTCCTCATCAAGAAATTTATAGCAATGAATTCTCACAACAGGAAAATGGAATGAGCACAAATAAACAACCTAAGGCTGCACCTCAAGTCTCTAGAAAAAGAAAAACAAATCAAGCCTAAGGCTCATAGAAGGGAGGAAATGATAAAGATCAGAGCATAAATTAACATAGTTGAGACTAACAAAACAATACAAAGAATTAATCAATCAAACAGTTGGTTCTTTGAAAGAATAAACAAAGTTGATAACATGCTAGCCAAAGTTTTCAAGAAAAGGAGAAAAAATTCAAATTCATGCAATGAGGAATGAAAAGCATGAAATCACTGCATATCCTCTGGAAATGCAGAAGATCATCAATACCTACTTCAAAAATCTTTACTTTCATACAATAGAAAACACAGAAGAAATAGACAGATTCCTAGAAACATGAATTACCAAAGTTGGATCAAGAAGATATAAAAAGTATGAATAACCCAATATCAGTTAATGAAATTGAAAATGTAATTAAACACTTATCAGCAAAGAAAAGCCCAGGTCCTGATGGATTCACAGATGAATTCTACAAGAAATTTAAAGAGGATTTAATGCCAATACTCTTCAAACTCTTTAATAAAATTGAAAGGGAAGCAATTCTCCCTAACTCATTCTAGGAGGCAAGTGTTACCCTGATGCCAAAACCAGAGAAAGACACAACCCAAAAGAAGAACTATGCACAAATCTCTCTAGTGTACACAGATGCAGAAATCCTCAGTAAAACACTAGCAAACAGAATATAGCAAATCATCAAGAAGATTGTACACCATGATCAAGTGGGATTCATCTTAGGAATGCAGGGGTGGTTCAAAATACACAAATCGATAAATGTAATACACTGCATCAACAGAGCCAAAGACAAAAAAAATCACATGATCATCTCAATAGATGCAGAGCTTTTTATGAAGCTTTTTATGAAGTCCAACATTCATTCTTGATAAAAACCCTAGAAAAAATTGTAATTGATTGTCTCTATCTCAATCTGACAAAAGCCACATATGGCAAACCAACAGCCAACATCATACTAAATGGACAAAAACTGAAACCTTTCACTCTAAAATCAGTAACAAGGCAAGAATGTCCACTATCACCACTCCTACTCATTATAATTCTGAAAACAATAGCCAAAGCAATTAGGACAGAAAAATAAAAGATATAAGGATAGGAAAAGAAGCAGCTAAATTATCATTATTTGCCGATGGCATGATACTATACAAATAAGACCCCAAAAACTCCACCAGAAGACTACTACAGTTAATAAACAAATTCAGCAGTGTAACTGGATAAAAAGTCAACACTCAAAACTCAGTAGCATTCTTGTACATAAACAACAAATTCAGGGAGAGAAATTAAGAAAATAGCACCTTTCACAACAGCATCCAAAAAAAAAAAAAGAAATACTTAAGAATCAACCTAAAAAACAATGTAAAAAATCTGTATTTTGAAAGTTACAGTACTCTGAAAAAGGAGATTGAAGAAGATATCAGAAAAATGGAAAGATATTCCTTGTTCATGGGTAGGAAGAATCAACATTGTGAAAATGGCCGTACTCTCAAAACTGTTATACAGATTTAATGCAATCATGATCAAAATACCATTAGCATTCTTCAGATGTACAGATATAGAGAGAACATTCCTAAAATTCATTTGTAAACAGAAGAGACCTAGAATAGCAAAGGTGATCCTGGGCAACAAAGGCAAGGCAAGAGGCATCACAATCTCTGACTTGAAATTATACTACAAAGCTACTGTGATAAAATCAGCATGGTACTGCCAAGAAAAGAGACCTGAGGATTAGCAGAACAGATTAGAAGATGAAGACACAACTACAAAGACACTTACCCACATTATCTTTGACAAAGCAGGCAAACATGTTCCCTGGAAGAAAGATAATCTCTTTAATAAATGGCTCTGGAAAAATTGACTTTCCACATGCTGAAGACTAAAAGTAGACATATGTCCTTCACCAAGCACCAAACTAAGTTAAAATGAATCAGAGTTCTAAATATTAAAACAAAAACATTAAATCTAATGGAAAACAAGGTAGGTAGGACTCTTGAAGATATAGATTTAGGCAGAGAATTCATGAATGAAACCCAATCTGCATGGGAAGTATGTGAAGGAATTAATAACTGGGATATCATCTTACTAAAATTTTTTTGCATATCAAAAGAAATCACCAACAGAGTGAAAAGACAACCCACAGAATGGGAAAAAATTGTAGCTCGCTGTCCCTCAGACAAAGGACTTCTACCTAGATCATATAAAGAATTGAAAAAAATCAGGCTCCCAAAATTCAAAGACCCAATTCAAAAATAGGCATCTGAAATGAATACAGACTTCTCAGATGAAGAAATACAATGGGTAAAAAAAATTTAAAAAAAATGTTGAGCATTGAGTTTATTGTCTGTAAATGTAAGAACAACCATTTTGAAGAAAGCAAGAGACACTAGGGTAACCATTGTTAATCTACTGTTATGTTTTGAAAACCTGTATAGCTTGCAGTGTTCTGCTTAGAAATGCTATATTATGTTTGACTCTATTCTGTTTTCTTTTGCTTTTTTCATTCTGTTTTGTGTTGTTTTGTCCTATTTTCTTTAAAATAAAAGAAAAAAAAAAGAAATGCGAATTAAAACAAAACTGAGGTTCCACCTCACTCCAGAAAGAATGGTTGTCATTAAGAAAGCAACCCATAACAAATGCTGGCAGGCCTGTGGGGAAAAAAGATTTTTCCACTGCTGGTAGGTGTGTAGACTGATACAACCACAGTGGAAATCAGTGTGGAGATTTCTCAATAAATTAGGATTGGAGGTCCTATTCAATCCAACTATTCCCCTTCCGGGTGTTTTTCCCAGAACTGAAAACATCATACCACAGCAAATACATGTGCACCCATGTTTATAGAAGCACAATTTGTAATAACTGAATCTTGGAAACAACCCAAATTTCCATCAACTGCAGAATGGATAAAAATGATGTGATAGTTTTATACAATGGAGTACTACTCAGTGATAAAGGAGGATAAACTTGAGTCTTCTATAGGTAAATGGATACAACTTGAGACCATGATCATAAGTGAAATAAGTTAGACTTGCATGTGTAAACACCAAATGATCTCCCTAGTGTAAGAAACTGAAAGAGTAAATAAGGCCTAAAAGATACAATAAATATTGTGAAATGGGTAGAAACTGCTCAAAAGGAAAGAACAGCTGGGTTTTGGGAAAGGAGAAAGGAAGGAAAGGGAAAAGAAAATACATATACATATGATAGCTAAGACAATTGTGCTACTCATCCTATTAGTTCATTGAAAGGAACAGTTATGGCTTACTTTGTTTGATTAATTTTTCATGCCTATATCTGGTAATCTGAACAACTATTATGAAGACAACAATATGAAATACAGTAACTATTTTTAATTTCCTATCATCTTGTTTTGATATTCTGTATCATTTTTATTGTCTTTTTAAATTCCCTTTAAAATAAAAAAAACTTATATTCTACTACTCAGGGACTCATCTCTGGCAAATAGAAGATATTTAAGCTCTGTAATGAGTTGTTTATATCTGAGTTTATGTGAGTCTATGGTGAGAAAAATCTGAAGCAAGAGCTGTTACAATGCTGAGGAAATACCCAAAATATTGTCCTACGGTGAGCTTCATACCTACTTTTGATATCAGCAGAGTAAGTGGAAGCTAAACTCTTAAGCAAGGAATCCGTATTTTGCTTCTCTGCAGTATGCTGCTTCCTAGAGTAAAGATGACTGGGTTCATCAAAGGCTGTATGTTTTTTGTAGAGCTTACAATAAAATAAATGTTCTTTTTGGTGGGAAAGAAAAAGCAGAAGAAACTAATGTTTGTGTGTTTTTAGTGTGGTGAGGATGTGAAAATCTGTTTCAGTTTTACTTTAAGTATCACAATGCAAAATAGTTTCTAGTTCATTTTTGCAAATTGTTTTCTTAATGCATATTATATTATAAATTGAAGTTTAAGGCATATGTTTCCCCTTATTGATTCTGGCAACTCAAGGTCTTGGCCTCCCTTGGAGTAAGTCTAGGATATACAAGTGAACTCAAAACTGAAATGAGAGAGTAAAGACCACAGTAAAAATCCAGTACAGCCTTTCCAAGTAATAACTAAATGCATGAACAAACATTAAGCATTTTATCTATAATATTCAGGTTTTTAATATTACAGAACCAAAATTATTTGCATATGATATGTAATGAATCAATTTTGAAATAATTTTATTGTTTATTTTTAAAAATTAAAATGCAAATATATGTTATTTAGTTATATAAATATAAAAGTTTGAATAGATCATAAAATAATTGATGCAAATGCAAGCTTCAGTCCAATGTAATTGTCCTTTAAATAATTAAGATTGCATTCTTTATATATGTTCTATTTTTAATTCTTTGTTTTATGATTTGTACTGCCCTTTAAAACATACCAGATATTAAATAACATCAAATTATACAGAGGTATTATAAAGCAATATCACTGAAATAAACAGAGACAATATGATGTAGATGATTAAACAAAGGGATGATGAGTAGATAGTTGGATGGATATTTGGCAGAAGAGAGACACAGTCTCCTTCATATTTCACAAACATCACTGTATTTTGGTGTGGAAAACGTGCTCAAAAAAGAAATAATGCTAATAATATAATTAAAGATTTGGTTAGGAGGGAAGCACTGTCCCCTAAAATTCATGACACGAAGTTTCAAGGAACAAGATCTTGTGGTGGCTACATTGCTAGATAACTTTTATGGTTTATTTCTAGGTATTGTAGTCAGAAACCTTTGAAATGTGATTGCATTATAGGAGCATTATAACTGACTTGCTGTTAGGAAGTGGGGCCCGGTCAGAGGAGGCAGATCACTGTGGGTGTGAACCGGAAGGATATATCTCTCTTCCTGGCATCTCTCTAGACTTTCTGGATGCCTGGGGTGAGTAGTTTTCACCTGTTCAAGCCCTTCTACCATTCCTCTTCTTCTCTGGACCCAGCTGACTATGGACTGAAACCTCTACAAGACTTGAGGCAAAATAAACCTCCTCCTTTAAGTTGTAGGTGTTGGAAATTATGTATTGGTGATGAGGAATATCACTAAGACAGTAACTTCTTTCTGTGCTCTACACATATAAGGACTAGTGTTTGTATTTTACAGAAATTATTAAATTGTAGAATCCCACACAGCTAATCAGTGAAGCATACAAGATTTAACATAGGTTTCTGCGACTCTGAGATTACAGTATTATGAGCATGTGTGTTAGTGTACATTTTTATACCCTGTATACATCATTTAGTATTTTAATTAAACCCCGAGAATTGGTGAAGCTGTCATTATTAGCAACAAGGAAATTATTTCATGACCCCTTTGCAAAAAATAATTTGAAAATTAATACAACTCTTTTAATGAAAATCATGTTAAATGCTAATATTAACCTGAGCTAGGTAGCTCTTTGTATTAATCACATAGTTAATGCTAACAAAAACCATATCAGAATGTCTAATGTAAAAGAAATAATACTTGTGAAGAAATTTTTCTCTTGGAGGAAAATTAAAAGTGAAAGACTCTCACTAGGTGTAAATTTTTTAAAGGTTCAAGATATGTAAGAAAAATTACATTGCTGTCTAGAGAAGTAACTGAGAAACATCTATTGCACCATTGATTTCTTTGCTCTATAAAATTATGTGAGCAATGTCCTTTCCTGAGCAATTTTATATTATGGTAAGATCATTATTTTTATCATGAATATAATTATTCAAAGCTAGTGTTTCAGTCATGACTAATTTTATGCTATGATGACTCATATGTTTCATCATTAAATAAGAAAACATGTACTTTAAACTAGATTTGCATAGTTACCCTTTAGTTATATGTCTTTTTACCTAGGTGTGTTGAGCAAAATATTGTGAGTACAATATATGACTACTCCGTCGTGATATAAGATGGAAAATTGTCACCATTGAAAATACTGGAGGTTTCTGTGCTTGCAGGTTTAATTTCACCAACTTGGTCCATGTCTTTGCTGTTAAATTACCAATATCATGACTTAGAATCGTACAGACTGACCTCAAAGCCAGGTCTACCTCTAATACAAATGAGCCCAATGGACTACTATTTCTTCCTTTAAAATATAAAGGAATCTTCAAACAAAAAAGGACATTAATTTTCAGTTTAATGCAAACTACTTCATGTAAGAGGGATTTCCACAAATCTGTGAGGATGAAAAGGTCTGAATTTCTCACAACCTTGCTGACAAGGTAAAACAAATTTTACTAGCTTCTAAATGTCTCCCTGTAAAGATAAAGGAGAAAATGCGACAGTTTATCAAGAAACCTATACCCATTAATGACTTCATGCTGCTCCTTACCCCAGTTAGGCTGTAAGACCTTGAGGACTGCATGTTTCTGGTTGTTAGCGTACATCAAAGAGCAAAGATCTAAATTGGCAACTCTTAAACCATTGAAAATAACCAACATTTCTTCTTTCTGATGAATACAGTCATGTGACATGTAATGAGATTTTGGTCCATAATGGATGCCTATAAGATAGTATATCATTACAACATTATTTTAATAGAGCTAAATTCTTTATTCCTAGTGATGTCACTGCCATATGTTTTAATATGCAAATACTTACCATTGTGTTACAATCACTTATGGTAGTCGGTGCAGTAACATGTTGGACCATTTTATAGCTCAGGAGCAATAGATTGCAAGGTATAGCCTAGGGGTATGGTAGGCTACCCTCTAGGTTTGTATAGCTATACTTTGATGTATGCACAATGATGAAATCATTTAACAACTTATTCCTCAGGTATGTAGTCTTGACATAAATAGACACATGTCTGTAATTCTAGTTAATTGGTTAGGTTTGGGTAAAATCCTAGTTCTGTCATTGATATTTGTTCTATAACAAGTAACTCATGTGCTATTGTACAACACTGAAGTAAGAATAATATCCAACTGCCTTACTTGAAATATTGGATTCTGACTGACACAGAACCTACCTAAAACAAACGTTAGCTTCTATTTTAGCCCAGACATCATACTGCACCAGAAAAGCAAGCCATTCTCATATTTCATTGTGGTTTAAATTTCACAAGGTTTTTGTTATTCACAAAAAGAGATAAGATTATTAAAAAGATTTTAGAGTATTATGTTGCAATGGGTGAAATTTACTTGATAATATCAATGTTTTACAATGACTTCCATTGTGGGAAATATTTTTAAGAATGGATATAAAGCAGATGCCAAATGGCCTTCTCTTGGTCTAGTGAATAACTCTGTCAGTAAAATTGTAAGTATTATGACCATTTAGTTAAATGTATTTTGAATAACATATACATTATACAGATACTAGCATTTAGAACTGGGTTAAGACCTCACATGTGGAATTTTTTTTGTACCAGGAGTCAAACTCATGACCTTGTGCTTGCCAGGCAGGTGCTGTACCACTGTACTGAATTCCAGGCCCCAACACATGTGGAAATTATTGAATAGGAAAATAACAATTTTGCATCTGCAGGTGACTCTCTGCTTAGAAGAATTTCCTTACCTTGGCGGACCATTAGTGGGATCTATTGTTTAATGACTCAGTCCATTCCATCCCATTTTGGAATCATTACCATGGACTGCTTAATAATCCAGCAAAACTGTGTCTAATCATCCAAGAAATAGAAAACCTGCTTGTGACGAGGGATTTTAGAGGGATGTGATTTCGTTCAATCCTATAATACACTGTTAATGTAGTTCAGAGACTTATTCAAAAGTTATCCAAGACAGTTGGAGGGGTAAAGTGGAGGCTACTGCTCAGAGTTCCAGACCATTAGTTCAGTGAATGTATAGCACCACTTCCTGCTACCTCCTACTTTGCGTGTCCAGGGTGTGGTCACCCTTACATGACCATACAATCTTACACCACATTTAACTGTTCTGACTATGGCTCTCAGCCTGCCAGTCCTCACAGAGTAGAAGGAAAGTTACTCTATCAGCATTCGTAGAGGTGATTTATAACTCCATTGCCACTCATACTTCCTTCCTTCTTGCCAACATTACCTAGAACTCTCTCTGCCTTCATAGTCTATTCCCTGTCCTTTCTGTTGTAGAATCTGCTTTTAGTCTTTCCCTTCCACTTTCAGCTTCTTCCCTTCCTCTCTTCATTATCTCTTCTCCAGGTTTGCATCAAGGTTTCTCCTTTGTCTTATTACTTATTGGTGGCCAAGACAAATATGATGAGAAGCAACATTGAGCTAGACAATGGAGAGAAACCCAGAAAGGCAAAGGAAGGGGAAACCTCTTTAATCTGTCATTTTTGGGAAAAAAAAAACCGACAGGGAGACTAGCAGTTCCACTTGCCCTGTGTGAAATAAGTAATCTCATCACTTCCCCTCCCTTCTTTGCCATTCTCCCAGTGAAGAGTCCATCCCAAATACAGTTTCTTACCTTTTCCTCTTAGAGCACCTTGGTTCTTCACTCCCCATGGGTAATTTTGTCCAGATCAATGGAATAGGTGAAAGGATGCAATGTGGAACAAGATCTCATCTCACAATGTGAAGTGGACATACACAAGGCATCTCAACATGAAACTGAGGTTCCATTTGTATATAAAGCATTGTGATAAACAAGTACTCAGTGATTTTGCAATAAACTCACTCTCTAGTGAAGTCACTAGCACAACTATCACACGAGAAAGGAGAAATATCCATCTCCCCTTTCAAAGCATTTATTCAAAATGTGTCCAGTCAGTAGTGTCAGTCAGTAGTATCCTCAAATAGTAACACAGACCTACGAGGCACGACTTTCTTGGCTCAGGAAAATTGAAGAAGTGATACGAGGTGAGCCTGGGTGGGCGCTATTGTGGTGAACACTCTCTTCACCTGCACCTCCTGGCTGTGAAAGAATAGCTCTCAATAATTTAACTGCCAAAAACTATCTCCTGAATTCCTATCCCTGAAGTAGCAAGGCATGAAAATGTTATAAGAGCAGACAACATTTAAGTATAGAAAAAAACCCCACGAATTAACAGAACTATTGTTTTTGAGATAGAGGTGACAAGGTTATCTTTATAATTTCCCTTTCTTAGTAAAAATGTCCAGACTCATACTATTAATTAGTTTTAATAATTGAGGGTTAAAGTGTTCTTTGATTACAGTATTCAATACAACTTGATTTCAAATGACGGGAAGATGTCGCCTTTGTATCCTGGACTGCAGTGCATATAGTATCCCACATCTAATGTACTAATGTATTAATGAAATTAATAATTTATTACATGGTGAATAAGTCTTCTCTGCAGTTGCATATTATTTTGAATTTAGAACCTGCAGTTGTCTGTCGGATTCTATCTTATCTAATGAAGCCAATTCTACTGACTTTTAATAAGAAAAATCTGGCTTTATTATAATACATTTATCTCATAAAAAATATGATCTCTGATGTGATAACAAATGGTTTTTCTCAATATCTGTCCAAATATAAAATATTTAAAATTTATATAGTGATGTTTGAGGATGTGTGTGTATCTGTATGTACCATCAGTAAACTTTGTGATTTACCTGTCCTCCAGATTGGAATAGTATGGGTGTCAGATTTTTAGATTTAGAACGAAGCTGACAATTTGAAAGTAGAAAAAATGCATTGAGATAAATGCCCTAAGGCATGTACTCCTTTTTCTCACAGGAGATACGTTAATTTGCCTTACTACTGAACACCATGATTATACTGGGGCTAGGCTCCTCTGTCTTCAAGAATTTCTCAGCATTAACTGGGGAAATAAATAGGAATAATAGTTATGATAAAATATTAAATTTTATAATAAAAATATATATAAAACTGAAGAGCATGCAAGAGGAGTGGTTAACTTTACTCAAGGAAACTATCACAGAGGAGAACCTTTTTTTTTTTTTTTGGTACTGGGAATTGAACTCATGAGAACTTTAAATGAGAACATAATTGATATGTTATCACTTGAAAGTCAGGGAAGAGACAATTGAAATTTCAAGGTAGAAGAAAAATAGCATAAGATTATGCTCAAAGAAGGGCAAATAGCCCACGTAGCTTGGGTCTTGGATGAATGTGTATGGCAGGGATCCTCTCTAAGCTGGCAAATAAAGAGCAGCATTCTCACCTAAGAAATCATTCACCATTCACTCACCAAATTTTCACTGAGCGTGGCACTTAAGGCATTCTTTGCACAAAATGCTATCTTATGTACAAAAAAGCAGAGCTGCTTTCTGTTCTCCAGGGAGTTCTATTCAGGTGAAGAGACATTACAAAATATGTCAGCTCACCAGCTTGGGGAGCGGTGCATACAAGATTGGAGGTAGAAACATACAAACTAAGAACAGAAGCACTGCTGCATGCAGCAGTGCACTAGAGGAAAACACAGCTGAGCTCATTGCACAGACCCTAAGGACTGAACCACTTCACTGTACACTACATTCATTCATATTCATCATGCTCCTCTGAGTCATCAAGAAAAATTACATCATAATTTTTCCCAATCAGAATAACCAGAGGTCATCACCTTCCCTCCTTCTCAAATCGCTACTGAAAACTAACAACTAGTTTCCCTTTTTCTCTGAAACTAAATTTCAATACTTGTGAGGTAGTTTACTTTCATTTTAGAAAGCTCTGAGATGTTAAAATTTCCATATGTTACACTGAGATCTTGCTTCCCTGCTAACTTCCTACATGGAGGAGGTTTTTGGATGCTGGAATAAAACTACTCTTTGCTACTGTCAGACCTTGGAGTAATATTTGATATTAGAGAAAGGAATAGAAAAATGTGCCTGTAGGCACTGCCAGACCTTTAAAATCTCTGCTGTGCACAGAATACTCCCTGCAGGTACTGTATCACTTGCTTTATAACTGACCGTGTATATGCCAAACTGTGCCATGCCAGATTCCACAGTAATGGAAGTTATAATGCACAGTCTCATGTTTTCCTTCCTTGGGGACGCAAAGCCAGTGTGCCAAAATGATACACAACCAGTCTTAGGCCCATCCTAAATTTCATCTTGCATAATTTACAGAGGCATAAAAATGGCCAAGTTCTTCTTAGGAAAGCAGCTAGGCTGCCAAGAGTCAATCTCTCTTGTGGAAAGGATAAACTCTCCCTTAAGGTCAGTAAAAGAACAGCTAATTGGTTACCTCCTGAAGCTTAAGGATTTCCTAATTCTGACCAATTTAAAGATTCTTTCTTATATTTTCTTATTTTTATTGATGAACCCTCTACCTGAGTTTTTAAATTGGTAATGTTCCACTCTGAGTATTTCATCGTGTTCCTTCTATAACTCTATTCTGTCTTCCACAAATATTTTTGAGATAGGGTCTCACTCTGTTGTTCAAGGTGGTCTCCAACTTGTGAGTTTAAGTAATAATCCTCTTGTCTTAGCTTCCCAAGTAGCTGAGATCACAAGTGTGCATCACTGCCCAAGCCTTTCTTCCATGTATTTTAAACCCGTTTCACTGGCTTCTGGATGCTCAGAAATGTGTTTCCCTCTGCTTTGTAAAGTACCTCTGTGGACCAGGCTAGTTTCTCAGTTGATTACTTAGTCAGTTAACAGATAATTGTCTATATAATGTGTCAAGCACTGAGCAAATGTACTAGTGCAAGGCTTAACAGTCTAATGATAGAAGTGGATAAATTAGGAAATAAACTTAGGGACGATGACGGATATTTAGGAAGTATATTGGATTTTATAAGCACTATCTTCAAATAACATAGTAAAGAGAAAAGAACAGACAGTATGATCAATAGTATGAGAGTTTAACAACATAGCCTGGTATGTGAATGTGTCCTAATATACATAGAAGTAATTATAAGTGTAATAATAACAGTTGAGCTGGGTGTGGTGGTTCATTCCTATAATCCCAGCACTTGGGAGGCTGAGGCAGGAGGATCTTTACAAGTTTGAGACCAGCGTGGTCTACAAAGTGAGTTCAAGGCCAGCCTGAACTGTATAATGAGAACCTGTCTCAAAAAGACAAAAAATAATAATAATAACAGTTGACACATATTTCATTCTTCCTCTGTGCCAGTTACTACTCCATAAGTTAAGGATGTGTGTTTACTAATTTAGTCCTGGTGATAACATATAAAAGCTTTTTCAAAGCAAAAGAAACCACCAACAGGGTGAAGATACAACCCACAGAATAGGAAAAAATTTACCAGCTAATCCTCAGATGAAGGACTAATATCTAGAATATATGAAGAACTCAAAAATATCAGATCTTCCAAATTTAAAGATCCAATCCAAAAATGGACATCTGAAATGAATAGACACTTCTCAGATGAAGAAATACAAACAGCAAATAACTATATGAAAAAAATGTTCAATCACTGGCCATTTGAGAGACACAAATTAAAACAACACTGAGATTTTGTATCACTCAGAAAGAATAGCAATCATCAAGAAACCAACCAACAACAAATACTGCAAAGGTTGTGGAGAAAATGGAACTCTTTTTCTTTTTCACTGGTGGTGGGAGTATAAATTGGTATAACCATTATGGAAATCGGTATAGAGATTCCTTAATAAACTAAAACTAGAGGTTTCATTTGAGCCAGATATTCCCTTTCTAGGTATCTTTCCAAAAGAGTTAAAAGCATCATTTCACAGTGATATATGCACACTCATGTTTATGGCAGTACAATTTATAATAGCTAAATCTTAAAAACAGCCTATATGCCCATCAACAGATGAATGGATAAAGAAAAATATAGTTTTTATATACAATGGAGTACTACTCTGCCATAAAGGATAAACTTAAGACATTTTTAGGTGAATGGATGCACCTTGAGAATATAATTTTAAGGGAAACAAATCATACAAACATGTTGAAATATCACATTGTTTCTCTTGTAGAAGAAACCCAAAGAATAAATAAGTCCAAAGTGGAGGATAGATATTGGGAATGCCACCACAACAGAAATCTGGATCCCTAGGTGGCTTTCTGGTACACCATATCTAATATTTGATAGTTATATGGTATTCTGCAGTCTCCATGATACAATGTATTCCCTGCACCTTTACTGATGCAAATAATTAGTGGTCAACCTTCTAGTTGTTTTCCAAGATTGTTTTGCCAGTAGAGAAAGATTTAACACTTTGAGTTATTTTCCTGTAATAGCTATTAATTACTATAAAGTAATAAATTCACATCTTGCTCTAATTCTATTTCTCATTTATTCAAGTTCTCTAGAGGAGAAGAAGGAATAGAAAAGATATGTATAGTTATGTGAAAGGATTTATTAGACAGGTTTACAGGATCAAAGTGATAGTGTGCCCAGTGTTACCTGGGAAGCAGGAGACTCCACAATGAACATCTGCAAGCTGGAGAGCTGGAGGATTTGGTAATGGCTCAGCGTACAGTACAAGCAGTACCAAGAATGCACTAGTAATCCAAGGTCAGAGGCCTGGATAATTACCACTGCAATCCTGTGTGGGAGAGCTGAAGAAAGTGGAAACCTGGAGATTAATGACCAAAGGCAATGGCAGTGGGGGAATACCTGCTCAGGAAGACTGGGACAAATGGGATCATCTCCTTCTCTCTCCTTTTTACTCCACTGAGGCTACAAGCCTATTTGTTGGTACCAGCATGTCCAGGTTGAGTCTTTCCCCTTCAGTTTCCTGCCTTACATGTCAATCTTCCACAAACACACCCAGAATTGTGCTTTATTAATCTGCTAGGCATTTCTTAATCCACTCAAATTGACATATCATGATTAACAGTCACATACACGTAGTTCTGCTTCTGGAGAAAGATAAATTGGTTCTGCATTTGCATTGCATAAATGTTTCAGGTTCAGGCATTCATTTTGAAGCTCGCTTATTTTCAGTCTACCTCTGAGTACTGACTATTTTAAGATACAGGTAGGAAAAAAAAAGATACAGGTAGAAATAAAAGGTAGAAACAAAATTTACTTTCTCATCATGGAAGACTGAGGGCTAGACTAGACCTCAAAGTGATCTTCTAAGTGACCCATCTTTCTTTAATGGACCAGTTCAACTTTTCCAAGTATTATATATGTCACAGACAATTATGAGGATAATGACTGCAACTCACTTGATTTTTTAAGTAAAAGAAAAAAAGGTATTATTGTGTTATTTATAAACTGTATTTGAAATCATTATTTGGCAACAAAAGCAAAATTGAATTTGGTTTAATTCTCTGATCTATGGTATTATTGTCATCAAAGCCCCAAATTTTGCACTGTTGTGAACTTTAGTTTATTTTTTCTCTGATTTCTCATTTTAACTTGTTCCCTTTTGGCATATTCCCCTTGGGTAGGCTACATTAGAAAGGCAGAAACTGTTTGTGTCAATTTTTAGTTGTAATAAAGTAATGTGCTTTATTTGGCAATAAAAGCTGGACAGCAGCTGGCTGTACAAATTCATTTAAAAATAGTCTTGGCAAACAATTGAATCCAACCTCCAAAACAAAACTTGAGCAGAACTCAAATGGCTGCTTTGGGGCCCACTGAAAATTTTGATGTTCTAAATTACTTTTCTTAGAATTCACATGCTATGAATCTTATTTTGCAGTGAAACAATGTAGAGAAGGTATTTTGGAGTATAGTAGTATTGACTGTGTAAGGGGCCAAAACATGTGGCAAACTAGTATTTCTTCCTATCCTTATTATACTGATGAACAAGATTGTTGATGAAATGATTGCATTAGTAAACAAGCTCCATCAATCGCTTTTCAGATGTTTAAACATTACAAATGGAGGTATTGCAGCTTGTATTGAATAGTTTCACCATCTGTCTCATCAAAGGACATTTGGGAATTTTTTTAGATGCTGTGTAATCTTCTATTATGTGAGTTTCCCACAAAGGACTCTTATTTGCCTCTCAACTAAACTATACTTGATAATTTTAATGATCCAGGAAAATGATCTAACAAAAGAAATTGCATTGCTAATCAAATTTCTAATAAAATCAAAGGAATAATTTTTAATATATAGTAATACTCTTGACCATTTGGGTAAGAAAAAAGAGAAGTAATCATTTGAGAAAAGGAATGGTTCATTCATATCATTTTGCAGAGAATTACATTGTACTCACTGAAGAATCATGAAAACAGAATACAGATGCTTGAAGAGTATGCAATTCAAAATTCGACACAATGAAGAGCAGAGCTAAAATTTGATAGTTATTTATATTACAGTAAAAGGTAATAGATACCCATAAGATTTTTCAGTCTTCTGCAAGAGTATTTGTTGATGCCTGTGAACTCTGAACCTAAAATAGGTATTAGTCATTTGCCTATGATTAAGATAACTTTTACAGTTTTATTTCAAACTACCAGTGTTAAGTTGCTAAAATCATTATTTTTAATTAAATTGCCCGAAAGAAGTTATGAAGAGCATTACTATCAGTGTACAATATGTTTGCTTCACAAAGAAGCTTCAGTTTGTTAAAACAAGGATATGACACAAGAGGCTTTTGGAAATAACAAAGATTTTCCAGATCACTGACAGTGTGAGAAGCATTTGCACCAAAGAACTGAACTATAGGAAATTGTAGATATTTCCCAAGGGATGTTTTGAAAAACCTGTTATAAAAGTGAACCAGAATCTTTGTAGTCATAAAGTCCAGTCATTCTACCAATTTGAATTAAAGTATTTATTTTTGTAAAAAGATGATTTTTTAAAAGAAAGAAAATTTAAAAAGTATAAATTTGCACTTACCTAAACTGTGCTTAAACTTCTCACGTTTATCTGGTGAGTTGCTTCAATAATTTTAGAGTTAAAAACTTCTCTGAATGCAGAAGTGAAAGAGAAGTCTGAATAAGTAGAAATTTGTATGTTTTATCACTTTCAGAAAATAATAAACTTTATTAAAAAAAAAGGAAAACAGAGATATCAAATTTCAGATGGTTTCTAAAGTGTGACTGCTTTCCAGAACAACCAGAAGGTTCACATACATCAAAGCAACAAAGGCTGAAGGTTTGCCTGCTATCTGCCAGGCAGGCTACTACCCAAACAATTTATATAATTACTGTATTTAATCCTCAAATGAGCTTATGAGGTAGAAATTATTAGTGCCATTTTTCACTAATATACACAAGCTAACTGTTAGTATATATTGGCTAGAGAGTAAAAATGACTTCATATAATTTTCCTAAAAGGTTAATATAGCAGAATCCCCGTAATTACCCATTTTAGCAAGCTGGAGGCTAAAAACAATTTATCATTGAATTTACAACTATATTCAATATGTTTTATATGATCTCAAATCCCTACTTTTTTTTGTCCCCAAACCAGATCATCTTCCCCATGCCAGATGAGGCCCATACGCATCCCTAGGGCCATGTCTGGCTTACCTGTGTAGGTTTTAGGGATACGGTCACATATCTGGATGTGATAGAGTGTGACAACAACGCATTCTCTT
>RJWT010001354.1:11410-49160 GCA_004365215.1 Cuniculus paca | reverse complement strand
TGCTGTGGGCTGAAAACCCGTGGTCACAAATCCCCAGCCAGAGACCAGCACCACCTTGAAGGTCTTCAGAGGTGAGCAGCACCCCAGCCTCCTCCCCCTGCAGGCTTGCAGGGATCACACCCAACCCTGCCCTGGTCCCACTGCAGCTGCTGTCCTGGCCGTCTGCCTCCTTCCTCCACCAGTGACAGCAGAGAACGCCCTGAAGTGGACGCGGCCACAAAGCTGCAGACCCCAGGAGACCACAGGCTGGAGCCACGGAGAAGCCGCTTTTATTTTTTGCTTGTTTTTGGTTTTTTGCTTTGTTTTTATGTTGGGTTTCTTGCGGGCTTTTTGATTGTATATTCTTCAGTGTGAACACTGTTTTCAGTTTTATTTTGTTCATTTTTTTTTCTTCCTTGTTTCCCCCCGTCTTCTTCACCAGTTTCCAAAAGCTTAGGTAATCTTTCTTTATCCTTCAACCTTACCTCTGATCTCTTTTTCTTCTTTCATTTCTCTCTTTTTTCCTAGCCCTTTGAAATTTCCTCACCAGAGGGTAAAAATCATTCAATTGTGAGTATATTAACCGTGTGGAAGTTTCTTAGATTAGGTTATATAATCATAAATCTTGTTCATATGGTTAAAGGTGGCAAATTAGTAGTTGCCACAGCTTGTCATTTTCTAGGCTCTGATAGATCCTACTGTTATTACTGATTGTGCTACTTTAGCCAAGGTGACACAGTTGTTCTAATCAGTTGGTCTTCCTTGTATGCCAACACTGAGATTGTCTGAGGGTCATAAACAATACCACAGTCCAGTACCAAAGAACCAGGGACGAGGCCAAACAGGCAGCAACTTCTCATCCCTAATAAATTTAGAGGTAGGATCTCGTGACAGACTCACAACTCAAAATCCAGCTACACATACATGACATCTCTAAAAAGCAGTCATTTCCTAAGGAGTTCTTGATACTAACAATAAAGCTAACAACCATAAGCAATTTACAAGCATCAACACAGAAAATAAATGTTTTAAATAGAAAATTAGAAGACACAGAAGCAAGATGCAACCCCAGACTCCTAGCTAGCCTAACAAAAACTCAAGGGCAGTGAAGTGGAACAAATCAAAAGCCACCCACCTGAATTTTCTGTAAAACTGGAAAAATAAAGCAGATGAATGAGGCTCTAAAAGGAAAGCAATCACACATAATTTCTCAGATAACTAAAGACATGCTGACCATAATGAAAGACATAGTGAATCTAGAATAGATGCAGATTTTTAAAAACAGAGACGCTTATGGAAATGATAGAAACCATGAATGCCCAACATAGGAAAAAAATGGAATCCATGAAACCTATTCAAACAGATATCCAGGAGATTAAAATTCTCTTGGAAGTACACACAATGGAATCAGCCAATGTGAGGACAGAATATCAGATACAGAAGACAGGTTTGTGATTAGTGATCACGAAAAGAAAGACTTCTTTAAAACAGTAAGACACCAGGCTGGGCGTGGTGGTGCACACCTGTAATCCAGCACTCAGGAGGCTGAGACAGGAGGATTGCTGTGAGTTCAAGGTGAGCCTGAACTGCATAGTGAAACTGTCTCAAAAAAAAAATACAAATAAAATAAAATAGTAACACACCATAAAAAAATTGATACAACAGCTGCTAGATGATGCAAAGAGGAAAAACATAAGATTGAGCAGAATCAATGAAAAAATCAGGAAAACCAGAAAGTCTATAACAAAAAAAAAAAAACCCGTCCACAGAAGTAATGGCAGAAAACTTCTCAACCAGGGAAAAGGACTTTGACATACAAAGAAGTGAGGCATATAGAATTCCAATTAAAAAAAATTATACCAAAGCATATAATAGTTAAGATTCCACAAATTCAACACAAGAGCTGTTAGAGAAAAGAAACAAGTCACCTATAAAGGAAAGCCAATCACAATCACAAACTCTCAAGTCAAAGACAGCTTGGAGTAAAGTATTTCAAGCTCTACAAGAAAATCTCCAACCCAAATTGATGTACCCTGTGAAACTATCTTTAAAATTGATGGAGAAGCCGGGCGTGGTGGCTCACGCCTGTAATCCCAGCACTCAGGAGGCTGAGACAGGCGGATCATTGTGAGTTCGAGACCAGCCCGGGCTACAAAGTGAGCTCAAGCCCAGGCTGAACAGCATAGTGAGACCCTGTCTCAAAAACACCAGGGCCGGGGATCTAGTTCAGCGGTCTAAGCACCTGCCTGGCAAGCGCAAGGTCGGGAGTTCAATCCCCGCTGCCGCAAAAAATAAATAAATAAATAAAATAAAATTGACAGAGAAATAAGATACTTTCATGGTAAAGAACACCTGAAGAAATTTATGACCACCAAACCAGCAACCCAAAATGTTCCAAAGGATATTCTAAAGATAACAAAGACTACAACTCCATAAGCCCCAATAGAATGAGTCCACCAAGCAAGGCAAGTAATTAAACAGATTTGAAAGAATAGGAACTAACAACAGGAAAATAATATGGCATGGGTAAGTTAATGCGTATCAGTCATAACCACCAATGTAAATGGTCTCCATTCACCAATTAAAAGAAATAGACTTGCAGAATGGATCAAGAAACAACATCCAACAATATGCTGCGTGCAAGACACACACCTAACTCAAAAGGAAATTCGCAGACTGAAAGTAAAAAGATAGAAAACAATACTCCATGGGATAAGAACCTGGAAAAAATTAGTATTCTATTTGCAGACAAAGTACATTTCAAGCTAAGACTGATCAAGAGATACAAAAAAAGTTGCTACATTCCTATTAAGGGAATAATCCAAGAGGAAGATATAAGAATCTTAAATATATATGCATCAAATACCAACACACTAACTACATAAAACAAATATTAGTGGACATGAAAAATCAGAAAAGCATCGATATAATTGTAATAGGGGACTTCAATACCCCACTGTCACAAATAGATCAACTAGATGAAAAAGTCAACAAAGAAATTATCAGAATGAACCAAACCTTTGAACAAATGGACTTAGATATCTACAGTGTGTTCCACTCCACAACATCAGAATACATTTTTTCCAGCTGCACACAGGACTTTCTCCAAAATAGACCACATACTGGCCCACAGAACATGCTTAAGTAAATGCAGATAAATCAAAATTATCCCATGCATATTATCATACCACAGTGCAATGAAATTGAAAATGAATGGCAGAAGAAAACACAAAAACTGCACAAACACATAGAAATTAAATAATACCCTCCTGTAAAACCAATATATCACAGATAAAATTAAAGAAGAAATTATACAGTTCCTCCAATTAAACATTAATACCAACACAATATACCAGAACTTATGGGACACAATAAAAGCAGTCCTGAGAGGAAAATTTATAGTGATGAATGACCACATCAGAAAAACAGAGTGGCCAGGCCTGGTGGTGCAAACCTATAATCCCAGCACTCAGGAGGCTGAGACAGAAGGATCGTTGTGAGTTCAAGACCAGCCTGGGCTACAAAGTGAGCTCAAAGCCAGCCTGAATGGCATAGAGAGACCCTGTGTCAAAAAGAGAAGGGCTGGGGATTTAGCTCAGTGGCCTAAGCACCTGCCCGGCAAGCACAGGGTCATGAGTTCAATGCCTGGTGCCAAAAAACAAAAGAAAAAAAGAAAAACAGAGTGAGCTCAAATAAACCACCTAATGCTGAACCTCAAGCTACCAGACAACTAGCAAGTTAAACCTAAAGCTTGTATGAGGGAGAAAATTCTAAAGATGAGAGCAGAAAGTAATGCAATTGATATTAAGAAAACAATACAAAGAATCAATGAATCAAAAAGTTGGTTCTTTGAAAGATTAAATAAAATAAGACAAACCCATAGGCAACCTTATTAAAAAAAAAAAACAGAAAGAAAAGGCTCAAATCCATGCAATTAGGAATGAAAAGGATGAAATCACAACAGATCCTGCAGAAACCTAGATCATCAATACTTACTTCAATGACCTGTACTCTGATAGGACAGAAAATGTAGGAAAAAAGGACAGATTCCTAAATATACATGAAGACTGGGATGAATCCTACTTGGTCGTGATGTATAATCTTCTTGATGACTTAGTTCTGTTTGCCAGTATCTAACTGAGTATTTTTGCATCTGTGTTCATTAGAGAAATTGGCCTGTCATTCTCTTTTTTTGGTTGGGTTCTCCTGTAGTTTTGGTATCAGGGTAACGGTTGCTTCCAGGAATCAGTTCGGGAGTTTTGCTTTCCTTTCAATTGCATTAAAGAGTTTGAGGAGCAGTGGTGTTAGATCTCTAAATTTCTTACAGAATTCTTACAGAATCTGTCAGGAGCTGGGCTTTTCTTTGTTGGTAGGTTTTTTACTGCATCTTCAATTTCACTGACTGATACTGGGATATTTAGAATTTTTGTATCTTCTTGACTCTGGATACAAAGTCAACACTCACAAATCAATAGCATTCCTGTACACATATAACAAAATCGCTGAGAGAGAAATTAGGGAACTAATACCTTTGACAAAGGGGCCACACATGTTTACTGGAAGAAAAAGCCTGTTTAATAAATGGTGCTGAAAAAACCGGCTTTCCTCATGCCAAAAACTAAAACTAGACCCATGTCTATCACCATGCACTACACTACAATCAAAATGGATCAGTGATCTAAATATTAAACCAGAAACACTAAATCTGTAGGGAGAGAGAATAAGTAGAATCCTTGAAGACATAGGTGTAGGCAGATTTCATGAACCAAACCTCCACTACATGGGAAATACTGCAAAAAATCAACAAAGGGATCTCCATCTTATTAAAAAGCTTTTGCACAGCAAAAAGAAATCACCAACAGAATGAAGAGAGAACCCACAGAGTGAGAAAAAAACTTTGCTAGCTCTTCCTCAAAGGACTAACATCTACAGAACTACAAAAAAAAAAAAAAAGGAAATCCCCTCCAAATTAAAAGATCCAATCCAAACAATGGGCATCTGAAATGAACAAACACTTCTCTGATAAATATAAACAGCAAATAAACATATGAAAAAATGTTCAACATCACTGGTCATTCGAGAGATGCAAGTTAAAACAATGCTGAGATTCCACCTCACTCCAGAAAGAACGGCTGTAACAGTAACAAATGCTGGAGGGGCCGTGGGGAGAAAGAAACCCTTCTCCACTGTGGGTGGGAGTGCAGGCTGTGCAACCACTGTGGAAATCAGTGTGGAGACTCTTCGAAAAACTAACACTGGAGATTCCATTTGACCCTGCTGTTCTCCTTCTGGGTATCTTCCCAAAAGAACTAAAAGCATCACACCACAGTGATAGATGCACACCCATGTTTACAGTGGCACAGTGTGCAACAGCTACATCTTAGAAACAGCCCAAGTTCCCATCAAGGGAAGAAGAGATAAAGAAGATGTGGGGTTTTATTTATACAATGGAGCACTGCTCTGCCATAAAGAAGGATAAACTTGAGACATTTCTAGCTAAATGGAGGCACCCTGACACCACCCCCTTATGTGAAATAAACTGGATACATGTTTAAGTATCACATTGTTTCTCTGGTGTGAAAAACCAAAAGGGTAAGCAAGGACCAAAATGGGTAACAGATATTGGGAAGTAGGAAGAAAAGGCTCAAATTGGAAGGGAAAAGGGGGGGATAGAAGGGAAAAAATGGAAACAAAACCTTTATAAATAAGGGAGGGAAGAAAGGTTGAAGGGAGGGGAGGGTACTAGAGAAAAAACAATCAAGATATATATTATGTACTGGCACAAATTTCCTATAATGAGCATGATCACTGTGTATATCTAAAATATACCAAAAAATTAGTTTAAAAAGGAAAAAACAAAAAAATAAACTGTCACTTGGCACAGTCAGCATTTACTGAACTTCTAATACGTGCTACTGAATTTTAAATAATTATAACTCTAAGATACTAAGTACCCTCATTTCCGCTTTCAATGTGGACCGGAGGTGGGAAAACATTCGAGCAACCTTCCGGCCTGAGGAGCGGGGCCAGCCAAGCTCCAGAGCCGACTTCCCGCCAGTCCAGCCTCGGTCCCCGCACCAGCGAGCGCGACGCGAAGAGCAGAGACAGCGGAGCGTGGCTGAGAGTTTCCACCCGGTATCAAGGGAATTCGAACCATCGCTCTCAATACCTACGGTGAGCTCTGGGCTTAGAACAAGCCAGACGCTCGCCTGCTGGGAAACCAGCGAGTGGTACCCAGACCTCCCAGGATGAAGCCTGGCGACCGAAGATCACACATTCGAAAGAATGGCAGGGAACTCCGAGCCACCGTGGTACTTTACCCCTTCAAACAGCATCTGAGTGTTGAACGCAAATTGAAAGACTGACTCCATGAAGGGAATCAATAAGGTAGGAAGTAGTAAGAGGAACTGGGAAAGCTGGGGGCACCTAAAGCTAACCTACACTCCACTGCATGAATCCTGCTCTCTACTGTGCTATAAAATTTTAGAATATTAAAATACACATATCTGACTTAATTTCCAAATTATCAACCATGCAAATACTAAAATCAATCCTTTTTAAAGTTTTTCAAAAGTCGCAGTTATTTTTCAGGAGGACATACCAGCAAGAGGTGGCTTATGTGAGTGGAGAACACAGGGCACACTGACGATCAATTTATGGTCCGGAACAGGTGGCACTTGTACATCTGTGCTCCTAAGTCCGACAGAACAAGAGCCTAAATTATACTTGAAAGAATGATGTTGAATTATTAGCTACGATAATATTTTTTCCTTTCAAATCAAACCCGGTTTTTTTGTTTTTGTTTTTTGAGACAGGGTCTCGCTATGTAGTTCAGGCTGGCCCTAAGCTCACTATGTAGCCCAGGCTGACCTCAAACTCACAGCAATCCTCCTGCCTCAGCCTCCCGAGTGTGGGATTACAGGTGTGTGCCACCACGTCCAGCAGTATCTGATTTTTTTATCAGGTTTTATTGGTACAGTTTAGATATACATAATGACCACATTCATCATGGAGAATTTTACCTGGACATGATATAACTTGTTTTTCTTTCCCAATCCCCTACCCTCCCTTCAACCCATCCTCTCCTCCTCATTTACGGAAGTTTTGTTTCCATGTTTTGCTTCTTTTCTCATTTTCTTTTTTTACTTTTCCCTTCTTTCCTTTCCCCTTCCCCTCCCCCTTCCCCTCCCCAAGTATCTGATTTTTTAAAACAAATTTAAAGATTGACTCAATGAAGGAAATCAGTAATTTCAGAATTGAGACATCTATGTTAGTGATGGCCAACCTTTTAGAGCTTTCAGTGATACAAAGAGCCCACCATGGGCTGCATGCCACAGTGGTAACCAACAGTGGCCTAGGATTCCGCTTTCCACAGTCATGACAATTATACACTAGACAAAGCAAAAGCAAAACTGCATTTGTCATGCAATTCATACTCTCCGCTTTTAGATTATCAAAAAATGTGAAAACTAAGGAAAAACACTGATCGGTGTGTTAATTTTAAAGGCCTAAAATTTAACACATTTATGTAATTTTGAGAAATCACCCTTCTTACCGTACTGGCAAAGTGGCTTTTTCTCGAACTCTTCCCAGTATAAGACCCTCATACGGTTTTTTGTGTGGAGAATCTAAAGGGAACACAAACTCTCCCGTATTGGTGATCTGATAGGAAGGAATTGACAATCACTATATAGTTTCCATCCCTCCCCTCAAACAGAAATGAATAAACCCCCAGACTAGTGTTGTCCAGTAAAAACATAATATAACCCACAAATGTGACCTCCACATCTATTTTTAAATCTTCTAATATGAACATTTTTTAAAAACACTAATTTACTAAAAATACTAATACTAACAATGGCAGGAGTGGTAGCATGTAACTATCACCCCTGCACTCGAGAGCTGAGGCAAGAGGATCACAAGTTCAAGGCCAACCAGAGCTACTTAGCTAGTTCCAGGCCAGCCTGGACTATAGCAAGACCCTGTTTCAGAAATAAATACATAGGTAAAAACAAACAGAAAGTGAAAAGATACAGTGAAATTAACTGTAAATACTTCATTTTAACAAATCTAAAATATCACCTCAATGCATAATCAATTCCGAGAAGTTATAGAGATACATTACATTCCTGTCCTATATTAAGTCCTGACTGTCCAGTGTATGTCTCACGTTTAACAGCACAGCTCCGCTCGGAGTGGCCCTGCAAATGCTGAAGAGGCGCAGGCGGCAATGAAGGACACTTCAGACAATGTAGTTAGAAGGTTTTAAAAACTACATCTGATATATTTTAAATACAATTTTATTATCATCTTGCACAAAAGTTTCTTTTTATTAAAATTTATTCCTAAAAACGATGTCATCATTAGTTCATTTACTAACTCATTTAAATAATATTTACCGATTACTGGCAACACAACTAAATAAATCAAAATAAAGCTTTTCTTTAGTTATAAGAAACAGTGTCCTTGAATACTGTCAGAGCTAAAATTAATAAAGAAACACACTGGGTGGTCAATAAGATAAGACAATAGCTGGCCCAGAGACTGGGCATTATAAAATCAGAAATTCAATTTTATCACTTCATCCTGTGATGACCAGATTCCTCAGGATTCATTTAAGTTAATTAAACTTAAAAAGGCAATTCTTAAAAAGAATATAAACCCATTAATTTATAATGGAGGTATGCATTTTCACTGTCAGACTATGTGTTTCAATTATCAGTGAAACTCTTTACTCTATTTTGAGGTAACTGAACAACAAAGTCAGTAATCGGGAAGTTCTTTTATCTTCTCTAAGGCCAATCAGGCAGCACCCCTTACACATAATACTGTATAAATACTAGCAAGTTCTTTTTTTTTTTTTTTTTTTTTTGGTCCTGGGAATTGAACTCAGGACCTTGCACTTGCCAGGTAGGTGCTGTGCTGCTGAGCTAATTCCCCAGCTAACACTGGCAAATTCTTCTTCTTTGGATAGCCTTTATATTCTATGCAGATTATTCCCTTTGTTATACTATGTGTAACTATAGATGGCTCACATGTTATAGTGCATTTTTATTTTATACTCTGGTCTTACTATACCATCTCTTGGAAGGGATTACTACTGCAGATGAATAGTCTAGGTTTCCACATAGTAACATTTTGCTGGATTTGATTTCAGAAGGTGATCTCTTCCTGACTTTGGCCCCATCAATGGGCAGTGTGGAATGGGATATTACACTCCTTTCATGATCCTATGCCAAATCAACCAAAATCAAGACCAAAGGATGTCATGAAAGCAAAGACACAACTGTAAGTATTTGTTTGCTAAGTCCGATAAGATAGGTATAAATAAACAATGCACATAGCTTTTAAAACATATTCTGTTAGACTACCAAGTAGGTAAAAGCACATAGAACTACAACTCTGCTGTGTCTAAAATAATATACCAGTTATTAAACTTTGTATTGATTATAACTTAGCTTATATTTTAAAAATTTAGGAGGGCTTTTATGATGTTCATGTGAATAGTCAAGTTTCTTTAAAAGAATATTTAGCTCAGTGGCAAAAAGCACTTGCCTGGCAAGCAGGAGGTCGTGAGTTTGATTCCTGGTGCTGGGAAACATAAAAAAGGTCTTTAAAAGAATATGCAATGAACTCTGAACTGAAACTTTAGTTTTCTGCATTTATATTTTATTCTTACAGCATGTAGAGATATTAAAGATCATTCAACCAACAATAAAGTTAAAACCTGTTATTTTAAAAACAGGCAGTGCATAAAGCACTGAGGACTGAAGTTAAAGAATGAAAGGTTCTTGGGTCTCGCATCTCCGATGCCCTCTGCATCAGCTTACTTTGTGATTCTCTGCCTTCTTCCCCAGAAACATGGAATACAGAGGCCACGCAGGGTGACTAACACTGTGGGGAAACAGAGGGGAGGAAGACAAACGGGAATGCATTTTACTTTTATGCTTGGTGATGGATCACTTCCCCCAAAGGGTTTGTCCTATTTTAAACTAGAATGCTAGAGATTGGAGCTTTCTTAAATTTCATTCCAGTGTCTCCCTGACCAGCAGTGCAGGACTCTTAATACTAAAAAAGCAGAGAACAAGGCAATAGCCTTGAGAATAAGAAGGCAGAAGTGTGGAGCAGCAAAGCAAAAAAGTTTTAATTAGATCCTGTCAAAAGAAAAGACGATCGATGTGTTACACACTGCAGAGCAGACGCCGTCTTCCTGCGACCCGTGTGTCCCGTGAGACTAACGCGCGCGTGAGCACCTGCACTCACTTTAACCCAGTGCCACTCGGCCAGCGTCTCCACAGACCACGCCGGGTAGAGCTCTTCCCTCACAAAGCGCAGGTGCTTCTGCCTGTTGGTCACCCACGTAACGACCAGGCAGTTGGGTGCAGCCAGCTGAGAGACGGGGATCTGCTGGATCTGCGTCGGCGATAGATAACTGTACCTAAACACCAACAGGAAACACAGGGGCAAGTTTTGTTATTAAAAAAAAGAAAAGAAAAGTATGCAGGGGAAGACCTGCATCAGTGACCCCAGAAATGCAAAGCTCTGTAGCTAGTTATCTGCGGGGCCAAATATGAAGCCACAGTGACACCTGGTGGACACACTCACACACAGCTGTCAAAGACAATGGAACTTGGTTTTTCTTTTTTACTAGAACTGACATGCTGTGTTTGTTTTTAATCGCTTCTAAACACATTTTGAAAATTTTCCTATTTATATTTTTTTTTCCCATTCCAAATTAAGCAAATATCTCTTGGGTCCTCCATCTCCCGCACCTTCAGTCCTAGCAATGGAAGCCGAGGCCACTACCATACAGCCACGTCCCCCAGCCGCGTCCCCAGACTTTCTCATTTGTTTATTTAGAGGCAGTGTCATTAAGCTGCCCAGGAGGATCCGCCTGCCTCAGCCTCTCTCAGTGATGGAATCACAGACATTCACTCAGCTTCATCTGTGTTTCACAGGAGCCGCATCGCGATGAGCCTGGACACCTGGACACCAGCATCGGGGGCACCCCAAGGCCAAGGCCACAAACTGCACCAGGTAAGCGCAGTGGGGGAGTGCGACCCCCGAGCTCAGCGAAGCTCCACATGGTACGCCCCAGCCCCGGGCACCCACCTCCTGCCCAAGCCCAGTTCCTGCCCACTACAGGCTTCCAACCCCCTTTATCCTCCTGCTTCTTTCTTCCCGCCCAGCAGCTCCCAGGGCTCTCCGAAGCCCGCGGGCGTCTTTCCAAGGGCACTTTGATTTGCCGGAGCACTCCTTGCGCTGCAGCACCGCCCTTGCTCCAACGCGGCACCCAAGGGGATGAGAGAGCAAAGGTCGGCATTCCTAGCTCCCCCTCGCAGAAGAGCACCCTCACTCCCTGCGGGCCAGCACCTGTCCCCACCACCCTGGCCTCACGCTCCTGCAAACCCCCAGGCGGACGTCCGCCCCGCAGCGGCGCGCGTGTGCTACAGACTGAACTGGGGTCTTGCGCGTGCAAAGCACCTGCTCGTCCTCGGAGCTGCACCCCCAGGCAAAACCACCATTTCATTCAACTTCTTCTTATCGGAAAATCGGGTGAGGGAAAATCAGGTGAAGAAAAACGCAGAGCAGAGGAACTGGATCACTAAAGGTTAACGAAACCGCTGCTTGGGCCCTCAGAACTGCATAGCAACTCACTCATCCTTTCCTGTCAAGTCCTACAAAACCCTCCCCACTTTCCAAGTCCCATGCCCAGACTCAGCCCAGCCCATGAAGTCAATTCACACGTTAGGAAAACTAAAGGTCGCCGAGTGCCTCAGCCCCCTCCACACCCTCCCCCTCCATATGTCCTCGTGCAGGAGCTGGCATGACGTTACCTGGCACAGCCCCCACTGCCAGCTGTCTCCTTAGTCCTGCACTTTAGCCTTCTCCGGCCAGTTATTCCCCGCCTTCCACATGTGCAGCATCGCCGGGAGTTCTTACCATCAACCTACGACAGGCTCGTACTACGCCACAAAGACAGAGAGAGAGAGAAAGAGAGAAAGAGAGAAAGAGAAAGAAAGAGAGAGAGAGAGAGAGAGAGAAAGAAAGAGAGAGAGAGAGAGAAAGAGAGAAAGAGAAAGAGAGAGAAAGAGAGAAAGAGAGAGAGAGAGAAAGAGAGAGAGAGAGAGAGAGAAAGAGAGAAAGAGAAAAGAAAAAGAAAGAAAGAAAAAGAAAGAGAGAGAGGAGAGAAGGGAGTGGAGAAAGGGTGAAGACAGGGAAGAGCAGAGAAAAGAAAATCCCCTCACTGGGTCTCACCCATCCACACTACGCTGAGGATGGGTCTCTCCGCTTTCTCTCCTGTTTTCTACCTCAGTCCACAGTGAGGTGTTCTACACCGCACCTGCTCTAAGAGAAGTCAGTGGCCTCCCAAGGGCCAAGCACAATGCCACTCACGCTGGCATCACCAGACTGCAAGGTGACCGCATGATGTCAGGAACAACTGGCAAACATTTCTTAAATAAATGAACGAGTGAAAGCATTCAGAGCTCAAGTCCCCAAGTTCGCTGCCATCTAACCAAGTCCCTTCCAGTATGTTAGCATTTCCCATGAGCTACGTGGTGGTTTAAAAGACTAATTTTGTCACAGTATAAAGAATGCAAGGTCATGAGGATCAGTTGAACAGAATAGAAGACACAGATGCAGCACAGACATGGCAGCGCATGCCTGTAATCTCAGCACTCAGGAGGCTGAGGCAGAAGGATCTCTCCAAGTTGGAGGCCAGCCTGGGCTACAAAATAAGGTCAAGGCCAGCATGAACTTCATAGTGAAACCCTGTGATGAAGACGAAGACGAAGAAGAAGAAGCAGAAGAAGCAGAAGAAGAAGCAGCAGCAGCAGCAGCAGCAGCAAACAACTACAAATACACTAAACCACCTTATCTTCGACAAAGGAGCCAAATACGTTCCCTGGAAGAAAGAGTCTCTTTAATAAAAACTGACTTTCCACATGCTGAAGACTGAAACTAGACCCATGTCTATCAACATGCACTACACTAAAGTCAAAATGGATCAAAGACCTAAATATTAAAACAGAAACACTAAATCTGCTGGAAGAGAAAATAGGTAGAAATCTTGAAGATATAGGTATAGGCAGAGACTTCATGAACAAAACCCAGACTGCATGGGAAATACTACAAAGAATCAACAAACAGGATCTTACCTTATTAAAAAAACTTTTGCACAACAAAAAAAATCACCAACAAAGTAAAAAGACAACCCACAGAATAGAAAAAAATTATAGCCAGTTGTCCCTCAGACAAAGGATTTATATATAGAACATAAAAAGAATTGAAAAAAATTAAGGTCCCCCAAGTTCAAAGACCCAACCCAAAAATAGGCATCTGAGATGAACACACACTTCTCAGATGAATAAATACAAACAACAAATAAATATATGAAAAAATGTTCAACATTATTGGTCATTCAAGAGACGCAAATTAAAACAACACTGAGATTCCACCTCACTCTAAAAAGAATGGCTGTCATCAAGAAAACCACTGATAACAAATGCTGGATGGGCTATGGTGAAAAAGGAACCCTTCTCCACTGTTGGTGTGAGTGTAGACTAGTGCAAAAAAATGTGGAAATCTGCGTGGAGATTTCTTTAAAAACTAGGATTAGACGTCCCATTTGACCCAGCTATTCCCTTTCTGATCTTTCCAGAAGAATTAAAAACATCATACCACAGCAATATATGTATACCTATGTTTATAGCTGCCCAATTTGTAATAGCTAAATCTTGGAAACCATCTAAATGCCCATCAACCAAGGAATGGATATAAAAAGTCTGGGTTTTTAATGTAATGGAGTATTAGTCATAAAAAAGATAAACTTGAGACTTTTATAGGTAAATAGATGCAACTCATGACCATGCTCTTAAGTGAAATAAACCAGATGCACATGTGTAAACATCATACTGTCTCACTAGTGAGAGAATCTGAAATAGTAAACAAGATCCATAATGCACAATAGATTTGTGAATAGAGAAGAAACTGTTCAAAGAAAACAAGAACTGTGAGGGGGAAAAAGGGAAAGGAAGGAAGGGAAAAGGAAAAAATACATATACACAAGACAGTTAAGATAGTTACATGGCTAGTTTCTCTTGGTTTTTGGAGGGGAAAGTTTGGTGCTAGTGATTTTCTGCACAATGTTTCATGCCTGTGTCTTTTACTCTGAAGAACTACTGTGATATAACAATACACAACGTGCTCATTGTTGTTAACTCTCCTACTAGCCTGTTTTGAAACTTGTATTGTTCTTACTTTATTCTGTTTAAAATTTTAAAAATTAAAAAAACACAAGGTCAAAAACTTGAAGTAACATGATTCCAATAACTGCAGATTTCTTGGTTGCCTTAATTTTATTTAATTGGGTTGATGGCGGATATTTATACTCCCTCTTCTAGCTCTAATCTCATGGAAGTCACTGGGGAAACCCCATTATATGCATCTTTATACGTTGAAACTATGCGATGAAAAATACGCAGTATTACCTATTCTGCAGAGGAAATATGTGTATCTTTGTGAGTTTCCTTTAGGCAAGGATTTCTTACACACAACCCCAAAAGTACAAGCAACAAAAGAAAAAAATAAACTGGATTAAAAACTTTGTTAATTAAAAACTTTGTGCCTCAAAGAAAAGTGAAACACAAAATTCAAAGAATAGGAGAAAGTATTTGCAAATCATATATCTGATCGAAAATATACAAAGAACTCTTACAAATCAACAATTTAAAAACCCTCAATTTTTTCCATTCGTGAGTTCCATCGAACTCACAACCTCACGCTTGCCAGGCAGGCACTTATGCCACTGAGCTAAATCCCTGCCTCTTGTCTTTTTGAAACAGGGTCTCTCTATGCCATTCAGGGTGGCCTTGAGCTCACTTTGTAGCCCAGGCTGGTCTCAAACTCACAACGATCCTCCTGTCTCAGCCTCCCAAGTACTGGGATTACAGGTATGCGCCACCAGGTCCAGCTAAAAACCCTCAATTTTAAAATGTGCAAATGCAGGATTGCAAAGTTAAGGCCAGCCTGGCAACTGAGAGTCTGTTTCATCACAAAAAAATAAAAAAGGCAGAGATGTAGCTTATAAGTTGAGTGACTCTCAGTTCAATTCTCAGTACTGCAAAAAAAAAAAAGCACAAGGTATTTAAGCAGACCATTTAAAATTTTCCATACAAGATAAACAAATGACCAACAAGGACATAAGATGTTCAATATCATTAGTTTAATTAGAGAAATGCAGACCAAAACTACCAGGTACCACCACATTATACTCACTAGGATGCTGTAATTTTTTTTTAAATGGAAAATAACAAGTGTTGACAAAGGAAAGTTAGACCCCTAATTGCTGGTGAGAACGTACAATGGTGCAGCCACCAGATAAGACTAGCTTGGTAGCTCCTCGAAACTGTAAAGATGGAATTACCACAGGGCACAGCAATTCTACTCCTAGTTTCTATCGCAGAGAACTGGAGATGCACTGCCCAGAGTTAACCAAACCCCAAAGTTTGAGACAGCAGTCCCCAAGGCTGACCTCACTTCCAAAACCACCCTCAGACTCAATAATTTGTCAGAAAGACTCATAGAACTTACCAGAAGTTATTACTCAGTTATAGTTTACCAGGAAAAAGGATACAGATTAAAATCCATCAAAGGAAGAGAATTCAAGGATGCTAAACACTTATTACAACTAAAAGTAATGCATGACCTACTATTTTATTTTGCTACAGAGAACATTTCTGGGACAGTTGGTAAAAGGGTCTACAGGTAATAATAATGTATCAATAAGATATTGTATCAGGCAGGGGATGTAGCTCAGGAATAAGAGAGCCTGCCTAGCCCATGTGAGGCCCTAGGTTTGATACTACTGGTGGGGTGGGATATATATATAGACAGATATATATATATATATTCAATGTTAATTACATATTTTGACAATTGCATTAGGATTACTTGTTTTTAGGAAATGTACACAGAACTATTTAAGTATAACTTTCATAATTTATTCTCAAGTGATTAAAATTTTTTACTCCTATAGATAGATATACACACACAAATGCAGACACAGAGAAGAGATACATGAATTCTCAGTATGATTCTTACCACTTTAAAAGAAAAATACCCTCCTAAAGGCACAGCTCACAAACATACAGACTAAGGAAGCTGAAGATAAATTGTTAGAGGAAGAAATTTCAGATGAAGTCAAAACAGGAATCGCTTTTTTCTAGAAAACTGAAGAGAAATAAAACTTTCCTTACAACTAAAGGGGAAAACCTTGTTTTAAAAACCCTATTAAAAGTAAATATCATCATGGCAAATAATTGAGCTTGTCATCCTGAGGAGTGACATACAATGTTTCATAAATTAAAAATATAAGCAAGCTGGGCATGGTGACACATGCCTGTAATCTCAGCACTCAGGAGGCTGAGGCAGGAGGATCACTGCAAGTTGGAGGCCATCCTTGGCTCCAAAGTAAGTTCAAGGACAGCCTGAACCATACAGTGAAACCTTGTCTCAAAAAGACAAATAATAATAATAATAGTAATTTAAAAACCATTTAAAGCATTATAATAACCTGTACCATTATGTTGACAATATATTTACCAGAATGTACAAAAGACTACAGTTTTTAGAAAGCACATCTAACAGAGAATTCATTTCCACTTACCTGTTACTTCTTTTAACAGATTTGTTCTGCCATGGTGGATCTATCACAATTACATCAAATGTTTTCCCACCTGAAGTCAAAGATACAATTTCAGCAAAGGGCCCCAAAGGTGAAACGCATGAAAAACTAAATATAAGACTGGGGTGATAAAATTATGCCTAGGAGGAGAGGCCCTGGGTTCAATCCTTAGCACTCAAAATTATGAAAATAAAAATAAACAAGTTCTTCAAAACTGAAATACTTCCACTACCGATACAAATATACTGGCATCCATCAAAAGAACTTACAGCATTTATTCAAATATGATAATTTCTCTAAAATTTGAGATTTCCCTTGTAATTTAGTAACAAAGACTTTCATTTAATTTCACCAATTTCTACTTTTGCAGAGACTACTTGCAGATGACTACAATTCACTGAGCTGGATGCTAATAATTTGTAGATTTCCTATAAATCTTGGCAGCCCCTTTTCACACCTAGTAGATTTTTTTTGAATATTATTTTCATTTATTTTCAAATGATTTCAGTCTTACAACTGATACGTCAATCATAATAAAATGTGCCCAATTATCTACTCATGTCTCTGTTTCTGGTCCAGGATCCAAAACGAGGATCACACGCTGCACTACATTTCCATAGCTCCTACACCCCCTCCACACAGAGGCCATCACTCCGGCTTTCATGACCTTGACATTTTCAAAGGCTATGGATGAGTTACTTCATAGAATGACCCTCAATTTGCTTGTAATTAAAGTTAGGCTATTTTAGACAGGCATGGTGGCACACATCTGTAATCCCAGCATGCTGGGAAGCTGAGGCAGGAGGATTACAAGTTTGTGCACAGTCTAGGCAACTTAGCAAGACACTGTCTTAAAATAAAAAAGGGGCTAAGATGCAGTCCAGGATTACTAACGTATATATATAGAGAGAGAGACAGACAGACAGACAGACAGACAGAGAGAGACAGAGAGACAGAGAGAGAGACAGGGACTGATTTTTTGTTTGCTTTGGGCGAGATACCAGCAAAGTACCACCAGGTGCGCTCCACAAAGGAGGTGGTTCAGGAAGGCAGCAGCTCACCACCCGCGAGCCTGCAAAGAGCCATCTGCCAGGTGTCTCCAGTGTCCCCCAGTAAGGAACAAGTCTCTTGACTTCTTTCTTAGACACCCAGTTATTTCTAGGATGCTTGTTGCGGGGAAGTTTTCTAGTTCTGCCACTATCGGCTTCAATTAATTAGAATTTCACTGTAAGGAGGAGCTGTCCCTTCTCACACTTTCCATTTATTTTTCCTACTTGTACAGGCATAAGGTGAGGTGCGGGATGAGGCCGCTCTGCCCAGCTGGTGGAAGGCGGGGACAAGGGGGCACAATGAGAAGGCAGAGGCAGGGTCCGGTGTGCCTCACCGCACAGCCGGTGCCCAGCACAGGCACAGCCACTGCCCACGCTGGGGCTCAGGGCCAGCTACCCGCTGCTCCGGCTGCTCTCATAAGATCTGAACGCCAAGCAAATCATCCTCGCGGCCTTTTTCCAAAACCAAAAAACAAAGGAACACAGACACACTTTTGTATCATCTTACAAGTAATCCAGCGAGCACACATTATAATAAAGTGACCCCCTTTAAAGTATTAAAGTAACAAAGATCAAAAAAGAAGGGAACAATTGCTGACACGTGGCACGATTTTTCTCATTAATTTGTCCCTTCGTGGCTCACACTGAAGAAGCTATGACACTGCCGCATGGACAGCCTCTCATGTGCGAGCTGGGCTGACAGCAATTAAAGTAGACTTTTCACTAGTCAGCTGTGTTGTAGCTGCCTCACACTGGATATTCTGCTATAAGATTTCCAAATAACAATAGCAGATTAAATTCGATCTCACCAATACACCTCTTCTTATCACATTCCTTAGAGTATTTATTAAAAACATAAATCGCCAAGCTAAGAACCTAATATGGATAATTTCAGTGACTCCTCGAAGTGACCCTCACATACAAATGACCAAGCACATTTTCCAGCCTGGGAAACCGACACTCAGCTTTGAAGCCAAGAGGCTGGTGACACACAGTTCAGCATCAGAACCTGAACTCACGGCCTGTCGTCACAGGTTTCAGTCTTTAAATACTTTAACTTTGTACAGGAAAATATGCAAAGACATTTCAGACAATAAGCTTGAGCATTACCTTGAAAGGTAACCTAAAATTTGAGAACACTAATAACTAAACTTTTCTACTTTGCTTTTTTTTTTTTTTTTTTTTTGCGGCACCAGGAATTGAACTCACGACCTTGCGCTTGCCAGGAAGGCGCTCAGGCCGCTGAGCTAGATCCTTGGCCCTTGTCTTTTTGAGACAGGGTCTCACTATGCCATTCAGGCTGGCCTTGAGCTCACTTTGTAGCCCAGGCTGGTCTCGAACTCACAACGATCCTCCTGTCTCAGCCTCCTGAGTGCTGGGATTACAGGCATGAGCCACCATGCCTGGCTTCCACTTAGCTTTTAAGAAAAGTCGTTTGGTTAAACACAATTGCTCCATTGAACTGTGAATTCCCAAGTACAAAGAACTAACTGTATTTGCTCTCTTGGGGAGAAATGTGGCCCATGATTCATAATAAAACTAAAATTCTTTTAAAAAGCAAACAGCCCTTTAAAACTAAACTGTAGAAAAAAATTATACTGGGAAAATCCTAGCATCATAAACATTGGCTCCCACTTAAAATTCAGATAGCTTAAACTTCTGAGATTACAAAAAAATATCGTTTTCTAATAATAAACATAATTACTTACAGTTCAAGAGTGGCTGCATGCAAGAAATATCAGACAAAAGGAAACTGCTTTTTGGTGGTAGCAAGTATTTCTGTCCCATTAAAGTAATTGTTTTTGAAAAGCTGGTGTTGTTTACAACGACTCGTGAGAATAAATCCTGCTCCGCAACAGATGTATTCTCATCCATCAACTGCAACGTCTGAAGTCCCGTTTCATTCAGAGAAGGCAAATGCTTTGCCATTTCACATAATCCTGACAAACTGCAGGTATCAGGTGGTAAAGTAATGGGTTCGCTATATTTGTCCCGTTTTTCAGAAAGTTGATGAAGAAAACCACTTTTGAGGCCTTCTTGGATTAACTGTGAGGAGCCATCCAAAATTAGCTCTCTGATCTGTGAAAGAATTTAAAAAACATTAAAAAAGACACCGGCATTATAATGATTTTCTAAATAAGAAAGTTCCTACTGTGCTTTCAATAACTGAATTTCTACATTACAACCAACATTCTTAATGTTTATAAAAAATAATTTTATACAACAAAAAGAACACACAAGTATATCTTTGAACTGTCATCTCCTAATTGCAGAATGAAACAAACCTCACAATAACCTCAAACACATAAATTCATATGTTCTCTGAAATAAGCAGGATGACCAAGCATGGTGGCATTTGGAAGGCTGAGATGGAAGGATCGTGAGTTCAAGGCCAGCCTGGGTTACATAGTGAGAGCCTGCCTCAAAAACACCAAATCATAAGTAAATAAAAATAATTATGAAAAAACGAATTTGATAATCTGGGTGTTTCTAGAAGAAAATCCAAGGTCTAGCCTATTAAGAGACGCTTACACCATAACATTTAATCTTAAGATTTTTCTAGTGATCTAATTCTTAAAGAAACATAACTTTGCAGGCTGGGGATTTAGCCCAGTGGCTCAAGCACTTGCCTGGTAAGCACAAGACGGTGAGTTCCATTCCCGGTATCCAAAAAAAAAAAGCAACATAATTTTGATTTTACATAATACAGCTTGAATTATTCAAAAAAAGAAACTCTTTGTAAGTGAACATATATACAGTTCTACAAAAATGCAACCACGCTAATTACAAAAATAAAAGCTGAGTTCTACTTCTAGATAAGACACAACAGTGAGGGTCAGACTTATCCTTTCGCATTTTAAAACTGTATGAAATGTGTTTAAGAAAAAAAAAAGGCTTTCAGACTCTGACTGTCACACGGTGCGATACACTGGTCCCTCAGTGGGAGAGCCCAAGGGAAACAGGGAAGGAGACGCCAGAACCCAGCAAGCTGTGAGCTGTGACGGAGCTAGGAGTGTGGCAAGGTCAATGCCACTAAGTCTGCAGGGCTGGGTGCCACAGAGGGAGGGCAGCACAGTTTCCGAGGGCCGGACAGGACTGCACAGGTCTCCAGCTGAGCAGTGAAGCCACCCACAGTCAAGGAAGAAGCCACATGAAAGAATCAGTGGAAGCAGCCACCAGCATCCCTGTGGGGGTGGGGACTAACGTTAGGGCGCCCTGGCCAGGATGGAAAACCTCACTGACTCCCAGCGCATCAGGTGGACTGTTTCTAAGGGCAATGCCTCAGTAGTAGGGAGACCCAAGTCTGCTCTGGTCCTAACTAAGTAAGAGTGCAGGAAGTCTCAAAAGTATCAGTAAGTTTTAAAATAACTTTGAGAACAAAACTCAAGAATATTTATAGGAATATGAAAATTCCCAGTACTCAAAAGGCTAAAACTGAAACTGCTTGTAAAAAACTTAACCAAAAATATAAAGAAACAGAAAACACACAAATTGTAAAATGTCTCAGAAAAATGACTCAGTAGAAACACAGAGCAATGAATGACACAGATGATACAACCAGTAGAAACCACTGGACAGGTGTAATTGAAACTCACTTTAAAAAGTAGGATAAAATATAGAAAAAGACATTAGGGGGTGTTTATTATAACATACTTATATGATCAAAAATGGAGAGGCTGGGGACACAGCTCAGTGGTAGAGCACTTGTGTAGCATATGTAAAACACTGACTTAATTGCTAGCTAAGGAAAGGTTAAAAAAAAGAAACTACACTGCATGAAGTGAAAAATACACTGGATGAGATTAACAGCAGATTAGGCACTGAAGAACAAAAGATTTATGCAATGAAAGATATGGAAATATGTCCAAAATGAAGGTAATAGAAAAGTATTTGAGAAGACAATGACCAAAAGTTTCCGAATTTGCTGAAAACTATGAAATTCACGGATCCAACAAAGTCAGCAAGAAGACCTTGGTGGGAAAGGAGGAAAATATTAAGGAACATCGTAATCAATTGCTAAAAATCAGTAATAAGAAAGTGTTCAAAAGGGGCTGAGGATTTAGCCCAGTGGTTCAAGCACTTGCCTGGTAAGCACTAGGTCATGAGTTCAATCCCCAGTACCCCCCCCAAAAAAGGAAAGCATTCAAAGCAGCCAGACTACTTCCAACTAAGATAAATAATAATAACTTTCAAGATATTAGTAAATAAAGACAATGACCCTGAGAGATTGGAAGAAATTATAGATGACCCTATGATTGCCCCCCTTTAACTGCCCGGAGTTTGCAGACCACAGGAAGGAGAAATCCAGGCAGTGCTTAGAAGAATCTGTGTTGAAGAGCTAACACTAAGTACAGTAAAGGGCTCCCAGAACAGAGCACTAGAGAGGAAGAGCAGCACAGAAAACTCTGGAGACCTGCAGGTAATCACCCTGGAGAAATTCGCCTTGAAGGAACCCGACCACCGCCATCCGAGGCTGACCAGAGGCCGCTCTAACCCCCACCCCAGCAAACTGCACTCAGTGACTCATATCATCATCAGCCGTGCTATGGACAGCAACCGCTACTCCCTGTGCTTTCCCAAGTCCTCTCCTTGGACAACCATGACCCCTTGCGCTCACTTAAGGCCACCCCTAGGGGAAAAGGTTGGATGGGTTTGCTCGCAATCTACCAAAGCTAAGCTCCCTTAAGCCTGGACATCTTAGCTGTGACTCAAAGAACTGCTTCGTGTACGGCAGACCTACCGCATGCTCAGCGCCCGACTAAGCTCCCTGACGCGGTCGCTATGGGACACGGGGCAAAGGGGTAAGAATTGTTATTCTATGGGAATTAAAGCTCATGCTTTTTGCTGTGCCTGGAGCAGTGAAGTCCTTTGTCCTGGCCTAAGAGCTTCGGATCTTCTGCCACCATCCATGAAACCGTGAGACTAACTTATTAGCTTCCAAGGGTAAAAGCAGACTCTCCACATTCTTGATAGGAGAAAAATATTAGCCATTAACACTATCCTAAACCCATCTAAAAAATCTACCCAGGGCCATGGATATAGTTCAGTGGCACCGTGCCTGCCTGGCAAGTGTGAGGCCCTGAGTTTGATTCCCAGTACAAAAAAAAAAATTTACACAGCAATTAGTAGACCAATTAAGACAAAAATATCCAAAAACACACAAAGACACACTCAATGAACTTCCTATGACATTCACAGAACACTGCATCCATCAACTGAATACAGTAATTCCTGAGAAAATTTAAAATTATCACGTGATCTAACTATTCCCCCGTCTCTGCAGTACAGCACTGGACACATACACTGGGAGGAGGAAGAGGGCACTGAGGAATAGAGATTAAAGGAAGATTTTTCACTGTACTTTGTGTAAATTGTGATCTTTATCATCTCCCCCAAAATAAAGTTGATATTAATTAAATAAGAAGTAAATCTAAAGCATTTCATGCTGGGCATAGTGGTGCATACCTGTAATGTCAGCACTCAGGAGGCTGAGGCAGGAGGATTGTTAAAAGTTTCAGGCCAGCCTGGGCTACATACGCGAATTCAAGGCCAGCCTGAACTACACAGTGGGACCCTATCTCAAAAAATAATATAAAATAAAATAAAGCATCTCATAGCCCTGAAAACTAAATCTGTACATCGTACGATGAGTTTTCTGAACCTCACATGATCCGCTACATCCTGCCTCCCAGATTCGCTTTCTCCTTCGTGTTCCAGTGTCAGCCACGCTGAACCTTTTCTGCTTCCTTCAGAAGCCTCAGTGAGCGTCAGTGAGCGCTTCATTCTCTTCATCACCCTCGTGACACTCTAACGCCCCTTCAGTTTAACCAGAATGACCACCTCCAGAAAGCTCTTTACTGCACACCCATCCTCAAGCCTTGGGTGGACTCAGTCCTGTGTGCCACCACGGTATCCTAGAATCCTGCAACGATAGGGCTTTCCACTCCGCCTAGTACTTTAGTTTCACCAGAAAACCATGAACACTGTGTCTATCTCAACTTCTAGTGAGATCCTAGGGCTAAAACCAGGCCTGGTACACAGCAGGCCTTCAATGAATACTTATAAGTAAAGTGAACTGATTTCATTAAGAAGTAAATGGATCCACATGTAAATGAATAAACAGGAAGGAACGGACACCGACAGATTTAGTAAAGAAAATAATACGGCAAGCCAGGTGTGATGGCACACGCCTGTGATCCCAGCACTTGGGAGGCTGAGGCAGGGGGATCGCTACAAGTTCAAGGCCAGCGCAGGCTCTAGGCTACACAGTGAGTTAGTTCTAGGCCAATCTGAACTACATGGTGCGACCCTGACTCAAAAAACTAAACAAAAAAAAAGAAAGAAAATAATAAGGCAAGTTTTACTCCAGGCTTTTTCTTAACATTTTTGTTTGGCTGGTTGGTTTTTTAGGTTTTTTTTTTTTTTGGTCTTTTTGAGACAGGGTCTCACTATGCAGTTCAGGCTGGCCTTGAGCTCACTTTGTAGCCCAGGTTGCTCTTGAACCTGCAACAATCCTCTTGCCTCAGCCTCCCGAGTGCTGGGATTACAGGTGTGCACCACCATGCCCTGCTTTAATATGTTTCTTAATGTCACCTCTGCATCTTAGTTATTAATAGTCCTCATCTGGAAAAAGGAATCAGGGAGAAAGAAGAGAAAAGAATAAGAAAGGATAATGGGGGGTGGATATGGTCAAAGTATTATATGCAAGTATAAAAGGGCCACAATAAAACCCATTACTCTGTATAATTACTACACACTCAGAAAAAGTCGTTATACCGATCCTTTCAGTAGTTAATTCCTAAAACTACATTACAGTTATGATGGGGTAATTCCATTTCTGAGTATAAACCCACAAAAATTAGTAACAGGATCTTATCATTTGTTTCTTTTCAGAGGATATAAATCCTTTGCCTTTTGCTAAAAACAAGAGTCTCTGAGGGCTGGGGGCGTGGCTCAGCGGAAGAGCGCTTGCCTGGCGTGCGTGAGGCCCTAGGTTCACCTCCAGCACTGCAAAAGTACAAAAAAAAGACACTTTACACCTGTGCACACAGCAGCACTGTTCAGTACAATCAAAAGATGAAACAACCCACAATGTCAATGAAAAGTAAATGGATACACAAAATATGGTATTTACATAAAATACGATCTTAGGCAACCTTAAAAAGGAAAAATTCCAAAGCATGCTACCACACAAATGAAGCGCGCAGGCACTATGCTAAATGAAATAAGCTGCGGGGATTATGTGACTCCACTTACAGGAGATGCAGGGTCTAAAATAGGTGAAATCGCAGAGCTAGAGGATGGGATGAAGGCTGCCAGGGGCTGGCAGAGGGGCAACAGGGTCACTGCTTTATGGGCAGAGTTTTACTTTTGGATAATAAAAAACCTCCAGACAGAGAGTGGTAATGCCACAGAATTATCACCTAAAAATAGTTAAAATGGTAAATTTTTGATATATATATTCTATCACAGTACTTAAAAAGAGAAAAACGCCAACATTGTGGTATGTACGTGCAGTCTCAGCTACTCAGGAGGCTGAGGCCAGGAGGACCACCTGAGCACACAAGTGTGAGGGCTCAAGGTCACCTCAAGGTTGTCAGCTTGAGCAACATAGAGAAAATAGGGAAATCCCACCTTACATTAAAAAAAAAAGCAAGAGTGAAAGAAATCCAGTGTCCTACCATCATCTTAACTTAACATGACCCAAACTGAAATTATCATTCCTTCTAAGTCAAATTCCAACCCCAATTTCCCCATTTCAATCACAAGACTATCACACAAAGTAAAGTTGAAAATATCTGTACACTGTTTCCTCTCACTTCTTTAACTTCTAGACCTTTTATTTTTAAGTTCTAGAAATCTACTCTTCATGCTTTCTTCTGCCGCTACTGTTACAGATTAAAAACTGGTGGTCAACTTGGCACCAGCTGAATTAAATCGGCATGGTGCTACATTTAGACAATCCACCTGAGGAAAGTTACCAGCATAAAAAAAGACATGGAGGAGAAGAGCAGGGGCTTTGTGGGTTCTCCTAAGTGCTGTTGTTTGGAGCCGTTGGTTCTCCTGGAGGAGCTTGTCACACTGGCTCCCCAGTATGACTTTGGCCATTATCATCGGAGGAGCTCGGGACCTTGTCGCTGAGAGTGGCTGTGGTTCACTTTGGGGAGCTCTGGTCCCTAAGTTGAGCCTCGCTTCCTGGCTCCGGAGGGGAAGATGGTTGCTGTTTAAATTCCAGGAGAAGCCACGCTGGCTTTCTGGCATGTACTTGACTGTTCTCATCGTTGGAGGAGCGCGGGACCTTGTTGCTGAGGATGGCTGTGGTAATTTTCAGGGAGCCCTGGTTCTTATTTGAGCCCTGGTTGCTTCTTGGCTCCACTGTAGAACCCTCAACCTACTAGCACAGACCTTTCATCCTGCTGGCATAGACTTTCTAGCTTCCACTGCTGGCCTTTGGGCCTTCCCAGAACAGACTTTGGTGTTGTGGGCAGATTTCCTGCACTTTATTGTCTTTATCACTGGGTAACCATCATAAATAATATTATAAATTCTGTGTCCTGATTGTAATTTTCTTCCTGCAACCCCTGACTATAACAGCTACTTTAGTATATTATCTTACCTAGGCTTTAATAATTTCTTTTCGCACTCCCGGGATAAGATCCAGGGCCTCACACACGCTAACCAAGGACTCTACCAGTGAGCGCATCCTCAGCCCAGAGTCTGTGACTTCTAAATCTGCTATCACACAAGTTTACTTACGTTACCTGTTTAAACATAAGCATGTGCAGTACCCATTAAAAACGAGTTTAAACTGTTTATTACCATAGAAATAACAGTAAGTTACTCTTAAGTTCTGTGATCAAAATAATTGCTTAATTTTTACAAAAAGCCTCTTTATGTTGTACATTTATTTTATACTACGTCACAGTGATCTTCCGATGTGGTCAATGAACATTTTACACCTACCTTTGTGTGGTATTCCATAGCATCTAATTCGCCTTGATTGAAAACAACATTTCTCTTGCGCTTCTAAAGAACACATAAATTACAAGGAAACGGTTATACCATCATCTACCACAACAATGACTTTTTAAATATATCAACACTTCTTTTTTATTTTTGACATTTTCTATATGGTGTATCTCTACTTTAAGAGCTAATAATTTCCACTAAGGTCAAAATCAGTACAAATGTACGGACTAATGAGGTAGTATCCCCAAAGTTAAAGCGGGGAGAGGGTGAAAAGTCATCTCGGCCTTTCTGTTAGTAAGAACTAGTTCACATGATAAAATGTAGCACCAACAACCAAGGTAAAGAAGGGAACTACAATTCTGCACGAGCCTTAACTAGTACGGTATCACACATCAGCTCATACATACGACGCAATCATTCTCAACTTTCATTCCCAAAAAGAGGAACTATCCATGGATTATCAAAGGAAATTCCACTGTACTTTTAATAGCACTTTATGATTGATCTGAGGATTAAGTACAAATCAATATTAACGTGTTACCAAACTCCCAGCTGACTAAAATAAAAGTCTGCTGGCTGAATAAATGAATTAAAGAGTACACTAAATATATAATTTGCTTTAAGCATACGAGAAATAAAGGGAGTTTTGTCAAGATAACATTTGTTGCTTATGTTCATCGATAGTTAATAACCATACTCTGAACTGCAAAGGCCTTTGTAGATTATTTATCTGAATTAGCAGCAGTAACAGCATATTACCCACATACTATTTTACTGAAATATCAAATGATTCTATACATTTTCTGTTCTGTGTCCAACACATTGATGGTCAATAAATATTTACTGAAAGGAAAAATATGCACCTAAAAACAATCACAAGAATATTAAAAGTTCTACTTCAGGCACCTATCCCAATGTATTAAATTATCTCTATTACTTTCCTTTCCTAATTCTTATTTTCTTTCTTTTCCACTCAATTACAAGATTCAAGAGGGCAGGGTTTGTGCCTATTTTGTTTCATCACTTTACATATAAAAGCACACAGAAAGAGCTCAAATATTCCTTAGTGATAATGAATATTATTCCTACCACAACAAAAGATAACACTGATAATATATCTAAAATGGGTTTTGTATAGTCACCTCTGAGCTCCTGAAATATACAAAAAGAATTAAAGCAAAAGTAATTTGATCCTGTAGGACGTTCTCAAAATTTACTAAAGTACTGTACCTCCAAAGTATGTATATATGTGTTTTATAAACACATGCATTTTCCATATTAGCTTTCTCTTTCAGCATTAAAAATGCTCCCAAAATATCTAATTTTTTTCAAACTTTTATTATATGAGCTGATCCTCGAGGAATAGGTCCCTAAAAAATCTCTCAAAATCCATTTACAGCTTTAGAATTTTGTATAAAAAGAAATACACTTTTTAGTAAAAAAAAAAAAAAAAATACCCAGTATGAATAGCTAAGTAGAAAAAAGATTTTGTTGTTTTGTTTTATTCATAGAACACTCACTTCCAAGCCAATTTTGCTTACATGTGAAGTATGCAAACTGGTTTCCTAAGAATGGCAAAATGTTAGAAAAAAAGTTAAAAATTACTCTTAAGCATTAAGATTCATGGATTCTTTATACTTAATAAATCACAAGATATTTGAGATGCTGGAATGGAAATTTTGCACTCTATAGAAAATAAAAAGTTTTTAAAACATTCTACCTTCCCAGCAATGGAAACAGAGATTTCTTTTCCAACACCATCCACTGCATCTCCTTTCCCGTTACTCTGCCGGCATTCTTCATGCATGGCTGGAGTTATATAAGGTTTGACAATGTTAAACAGTTCAGATCGAAAAGCATATTTCAGAGTGAACATTCCACAAGTTCCTCCTTCCTTCTCCTCTGGTTTAGCGGTAGCTTCAGAAGCAGTCAAGGTAGCAGAGGACCCAAAAGAAGCCACAGTATCCATTCGAAGACAATCGGAGCACACAGGAGTGGACTCATTTTTACTGTGTCGAGGCTCATGAGGCTGATGAACTTGATAGTTTATCTTGTTAATGAAAGAAAGGTGATCCAGTAACCAACCAGGCAACAACTGCTGTACCACAGCCATTCCTGACTGTAAGAAAAAGCGTGGGAATTAGAAATCTGAAGTTGAACTCAACTTTGAAGATCAAGCTTTTCAATGTCCTGTATTTCAATGCACACGCACTTCATGTACACAGAACTTGACAATGCAAACATATAAAGAAGAGAATTCAGCAATCACAGGTCTAAATATATAGCAGCTCTAAGGAAAAATGCAAAGTTTTAATATAAATTTCCAAGTTAATCATTTAAATTTTTCAGTCAACTTGGCCACAGAGGGCTTTAACTTGGTGTTATTTGGAACCTTGATTTGATCCTCCTGCTATCTTCGGGGCCCTCCACAGCTTCATTGCTTTGGTCCTTGTGACTACCCACTAGGTCCACGTGCTCCAAGAAAGGAAGTCATTCAGTCCTGAAAGGTAAAAAGTGTCCTATGAAATCAAGGCACAGTATACTGCCTATATGAATTCATCCTTTTCAATGAGATAAACACAACTAGAGAGGGTCACAAAATGCCAAAAGGAGTTGTTAGCAGATCAGTGCTGATTTTTCCAGACAACATAGACTACAGGAAATGAAGTCCATTCTCCAAAATCGTTGCCCTCCTTACCCATTTCTATCAGTGGAGAAACAGAGTTAAAAGACTGGACTACCCAAAGCAAATGCAATTGTAATGGCACACACAAAGTACTAAGTCCCACCAAAACTGCAAAGTTAATGGGCTAGATCTACTTCAAGTAACTAGCTTTTTCCAAACTTCTTTATCTTTTTTTCAAAAGATGGTTTACAGTTCTGAACACAGCCTTCTAAATGTAATGTAATGGAGAATTTATGCAAGGGGAGGGATGGGGGAGGAAAGCAATTAATAGCAGAGTTAATAATGATAGCATTTAGATTCAAATTTCTAACTCCAAGTATTAGCAGTATGACCATGGGAAAGTTGATCTCACTGAGCCTCCGAGCCATCATTTTTACGACATCTCACTTTACAGAAATAAATGAGATAATCCACATGAAATGCTGTGCCCAATGCCTGACACGCAGCAACTGCGCACATAACGAATTGTTGCTATGGGTGTCGGTGGCCCTGGGGATCCTTTGCCCCCCTTCATAGTCCCCACGTGAAGTGAAAAAACCCTGTACTCCTTGTTTAACAACCCAGTTCCGTTCCTGCAACAAGGTCGTTAACTGAATTGGTCGCTAAATGAGGAATTGTAGTATATGTATATTTCAGTCCAACTTGATGACTTTTGCTTGCATAACTTTTACACGCAGTACTGTAATATATAACAGAACATAAAATTACAGCAATGCATCATGCAATACAGTCTGCAAAACTTACAGTACTGTATAAAGAAGATGTATGGCACAAAAAAAAGATACTGACACTCTAAAAACAAGATGTACACGATTGCACAAAAAAAAAGACGGGTTGTAAGTCTGAGCGGTGGGTCATAAATCCAAACAGCACACCTTAGTCATTAAGTCCAGACAGGTGTTAAACAGGCAGCCACTAAACCAAGAATATCATCATATTATCAAAATAGTTAATGAAAATGACTTTTCTTAAGAACACGTGCTCTCTAATAACCTTTAAAATAAAATACAACAGCCACCATCCCATTATCACATCAGTAGGGGTCAGGTAATATTGATCCCGCACACGTCAGAAAGGAAAGGCAGGGATGAGAAAGATTCAAAGATTCCAGGATATCTGAAGACACAGCAATGACATAGAAAGTGCTCATCACTAATCAGCAGATGCAATCCAGATATGCTGTCCAGAACATCCATGAAGCCTCTATCCCTGCATTTCCTCACACGCCCTTTGCTGGCATCTTGGCAGCGTCCATGAATCCCTCGGGGTCACGCTGGTCACACAGTCGATACCACCGGAAGCTGTGTTTTGAATGTGCCATTCTGGCTCATTAGTGAAGCTGTTTCTGCAGGTTACAGCAAGGGACCAACGAAACTTAAACTACTGCTAATAAGATATCACAGAGCCACGAACCTGCCGGACTCTGTGAAAACCACTGGAAATGCCGAATAGCCTTGACAGAGAAATTGGCATCGATGGCGCCACTGCCCTGTCCGCCTCTGCAGTAACTGTCTTGGAGGATGGAAAGACATATAAAGCATGCGGTGAAGAAGCCTGCTAGCCAGGAGTGTGAGGCAAAAATTAAACACATAAAACCACCACAGGGCCAAGAATCACAGTGATAATCAATTATTCAATTGTTTCCTGTGGTTTGTAAGGTTATATACAACCCTTGAGAAAACACATGGACATTTCCACATATCGAAAAGCTTCAAAGGTAGCATCACTTCTAAAGAGTTGGTTTTCATCTGAGAATTTATTTAACTCCAAATGACTTAGTTTTATGATCACCTGAGGAGCTGTTGGAAGCGAATAGTCCTAAGAAGTGAGCCCCATAAAAAGTGTGCTGATAAATTTTTCTGACCCTCCGGCCCAGTTGTTTTGCCTGTACTATATGTGATCAACAGGTCTCAAAAGACCGTGCTCCAAATCACTCACTTGTGCATCAAAACAGGCAAACCATATATTTCTTAGATATTAAGGCAAAAAAAGCAACCTCATATCCAAAAAAATCAGGTTGCTTATTTTGCCCCAATATAAGAGACTCTACAAATAATACATATTTTGAAGACATTTGTCTTCTCATGAATGCTGGGTTTATTTGCACAACCTGCTTAGTGACCGCGCCTAAACTACACTAAAGCTACTGACATTCTCCCTTTAAGAACCGAGTTCCATTCCGGAGACTAGCTGGTTAGATGAACTGGTCGCTGACTAAGGAACTGTAAGTAGTATGCACATTACAGTATTCCGAACAAAGACACGGTCAAAGGAAAATGATGATTTTCCTTTCTTTGTGTAACTCTTACATGCAGTCCCGTATAATCAGCAAAGAACAGCACTGTATAAACAAGGTGTACTGTACAAGCTAAGACACTGAGGCTCTACCGACAGGATACGCAGAACTGTACCCCCTCCCGCTCCCCCAAAAAAGGACGGGGTCGTAAGTCGGGACAGCCACATCTCAGTCTTCAACCCAACCAGCCGGTCGTTAAGCGAAGAATATCTCTAATGGCAAATGAAATCTAGACATTTAGACAGGAACATGGAAACTCTGATAAGGGCCACTCTCCCAGAAGTCACAATTCTATCTAACTGCTGCCAGATCCAAGAATCCGAGCTTTCCAGAGCTGCCCGCACTCTCCAGGCGCTGGGCAAGGTCTGGCACTGGGTTCAAACTCAGGGAAGCAGGGATGTTCTGTTCTTGCAGAGTAAGCTGCGGTACTTAACGCCCCCGTCTCCTACATCCAAGCCTCACTCACATCCAGCCCCGACCGCCTCCAACCCCGCAGGCAACCGGGTGGCCGTGCAGAGCCCGCCAATCTCCTGCCCGAAGCCCGGCGGGGCCACACCCGCGCGAGTTTCGGAGCCCAAAGAAGCCACACTCGACGGCCTCTTCCTCACCAAAAGCGCACATCGCCTTTCCAGACTCTCACCACGAAAACAGCACCCTTTTAAACAGGGTCTTGAAAGACGGCCCGGCCAAAAAACCGTCTCGTCCTAGGAGAGCATGGGCGCCGCCATGTTGCTGTACGGAAAACAATTTTCAGGGAGCTTCGGAGCGCTCCGCCGGTCGCTCGGCCCGTTGCTCGGCAACGTCGACTCCTACGCTTCAGAGCCAACTTGAAGGTTCAGGTCAGACTTCAAGAAGGACGCTCACCCTGTCCCAGAGCTGGCAATGCGCCCCCGGGCGACGGGGAGCGACCCGCGCGCGTGCTTCCCGCGCCGAGCAGCGACGCTCAAGAATTGCGTGTGCGTGACGCAGATTGCGTGTGACGTGCGCGCCGGCGGAGATTTTAAAATTCAAACCGCCGGCGCGGGCGGAGACAATAGCTCTTGTTTTGGCGGCGGGTGTCCTCTCCCGAGATCAGTCCCCCCCCTTACGGAAATTCGGCCTCTGGGTCTCGTCGGGAAACTGGAGGAAGGTACGTAGTGACACCGGGTTAACTTTGTTCGCGCAAAACTGTCCCGGAGGGAGAAAGTGACGGCGAGGGCCGGCGGTGTGTGTCGCGGTCGCCAGCAGCCTGGCGCTGAGTCCGGGGCCCCGGCGGGTGAAGGGGCGGCGAGGGAGGCCGCGGGAGGTTTGTGCGCGTGTGGAAGTGCGGCTCCTTCGTGGCCGTGTCGGGAGGGGCCGAGGTCTTAATGCGAAATCCTGGGAGTGCCTCGTCAGTGGAGGTCGGGAGTGGACGCAGGGGAGGGTGGAGAAGCTGGACGGGTGAACAAGTGGACCATGGAGGAGGCGAATCAAGGGCCAAAACCAAGCAAGTGTGATCAGTGTAATCCCAGCACTTAGGAGGCTGAGGCAGGAGGATCTCCATGAGTTCGAGACCAGCCTGGGCTACAAAGTGAGTTCAAGACCAGCCTGAACTATGTAATGAGACCCTGTCTCAAAAAGACTGCCAGGGCTCGTTCGGGCCTGAATCCGGCCCAGCTGTCTGGGTTTCCGGGTTCCTTCGCCCACCTGCAACCAAGAATACTAAAAAAAAAAAAAAAAATCCCCTAAAATGGGCAAATGCGTTTGTTTACAATTTGACCAAATGGGGAGGGCAGCTATTTCAGAATACCCAGAAGCACTCCAGTTTATAAAAGAGGTAGAACCAAAGTCCAGAAATAACCGAAGGTAGATTTAGCCAATCTTTGAACCAGAGGGTCCAGAGTTACCAGGGCTGAGGAGAGTGGCACTTCACACTCTTAGAGGCAGTTAGAGAAGCAGCCTTTCTCTAAAAGACAAGAATCCTAATTTTAAAAAAAATCGATCTCTGCTGGGCATGGTGGTGCATGCCTGTGATCCCAGCACTTAGGCTGAGGCAGGAGGATCTCCATGAGTTTGAGGCCAGCCTAAACTGCATAGTGAAACCCTGTCTCAAACAAAAATAAAAAATAAAATAAAAATCAGTCTCAACCTGTTGGTTACAAGATCAAAAGATGTGTCCATCCTGAATATATTATGGGACAACGTTTTAAGTAGATGTGAAAGGAATGAGATGTTAATTTGTTTTGAAAGGGAGGCAATCTATAGCCCATTTTGTAGAGTGGAAGATTTACTCTTGTTGAAGAGGAAATCGAAAGAGAAGGACAATAATGGATGTAAACTGAGAAACAGATGAGCATAATGCAGGAAAGACTGGCATTAGGAAAAGAAAGCAAAATAGCTGCCTTCTTGGAAGCCAAAGAAGGAAGCATGTTGAGGGGGGAATAAGGGAGCTTGAGGTGGTTCTTGTCAGGCAACCTCTGACTTCCCATTGAAAGGAACACAGCCAACAGCAGTAATATGGTCAGGGCTCATATTCAGGGATTTCGCTACCATGGATACCCTTGTGAAGGCAAGAATCACACCTTATTCATCTGTATCTCCTGCATTGCCTCATACACTCCCTCATATACAGCAAGGCGTTAATAAGTGTTTCTGCGTGTTGAACACTTTGAAGTTAAGTAGGTATTTTTTGCAAATGAGGACTTCAGGATATATGAACAAGTAAAGGTAACCCAGGAGACGCCCAGTGTGGTACAATCCCAGCACTTGGGAGACTAAGACGGGTGAGTTCCAGGCCAGCCTGGAATACATAGTAAATCCAAAGTCAGCCTGGGCCTCCATAGCCAGAACCTGTGTCATAAAAGCCCAGGGAAAAGATGATCGCAAAGAAACACTACAACTTCGCTGCCTTTCTACTTGAGGATAAGGATAATAGCTGTTGCTTAATGTACCATCTACAACTGGAATATTTTTCTAATGCCGAATTCATAAATGCAGGTTATAAGCATGAAGCGCAGTTCCGTTTCCACCGGTGGCGCTGGCCGCCTCTCCATGCAGGAGTTAAGATCCCTGGACATGAATAAACCTGGCCTTTATACCCCTCAAACGTAAGTGCCTTCACCTGTGGTTCTCTCCTAGCTGCCTCCTCGTCTTGGGCCAAGAAGTTGTAAAGATGGTAAACAGATATAGAACAAGTGATGTCCTGGGTGAATCCTGTCTGTTCCCAAGGTACCTAATTTAGAATCGGTGAAATCTTAAAAATGGGCATGATACAGGGGGTTGTGTGTCATCACATTTGTTTCTTAAAGTTCCACTGCCAAGTGATTTATGCATCACCTCCTAAAAGTCCAACTTTGGACTTTTAGGAGGTAATTCCCCTGCAGAACGCTTCCTTCTGGTTTTACTCCTTTATTACAGAGCTGCCTGTTTAAGCTGACTCTGTGCTGTAACTCAGTGTGCTGACGTGTTTCCCACACCAAAGTTCTTAATCACAGCAGAGCAATATTTGCTCCAATGACAAGCCATAATATGGTCGCAGCCTGTAGAGCTCTCGTTAAGGTTTGAGTCTAGATGTCCCCTCAGTGCCTCACGCAATTATAACTGGGGCTTTTTCAGAGGTGGCTGGATCTAGAGTGTGACTGATTCATGGTGCAATGCTGAGATTAAGGGTGAATGATTACTAAATCAGTCCCCTGATTGGTTTGGCACCTCCCTAATCCTGGTGGCCTGTTTATAATACAAGGGACAGAAAGCGACTTGTCTTCCCTCTTCCTTGCTTTGCTACCTTCTGCCCACTATGAACTTTCTCCTGTGCAAGACCCCTCTGCCATGCCACCTTAGAGCCTTGGAAGCAGCTGTTTAGGGACTGAAACCCCTGTAAACTGTGAGCTAAATAAACCTGTCCTTCTTTAACTTTGAGTGTCAAGTATTTTACCTCAGCAATGAGAAAAGTAACTGAGACAGCACCACTTCACTTTTTCCTCAAGGTTTGCCAGAAATAAATGTTCAGAGAAACTTGCTATCATAAACTGGAGATTTTCCTATGAGTGATGTACTTCCTGCTAACAGCTATTTCAAGCCACTGTAGTCTTTCTTTGAGACCTGGGTACACAATACTTGCTAACTTCTTAAATTACTTTGGTTTATATAGCATGAGCCTCTGCTGCTTTTTGAAATTTCAACTACTTATCCTTTTCCTTCTGAATAGTTTAAACAGATTTTTGTATGTAACTTACACCAAAACATTTTAGGTCTTGAATTCTACGAAAAAAGGTTGCTATTGTCGATGTTTATTGTCCATAATTTAAATAATATATGTTAAGTGCAGATATATTCTGAGAGTTCAAATGTGGCTATTAGTGTTTGAGTTCATTTATTTTTACTTTTTTCCTTTTCCTTAAAGTTGTTATCTATAAATGTACAAATTTTAAAGTGAAATCATAGTGTAAAACAAATTTTGTTCTACTTCTTAGTATTTTAATATTATAACCGATACAGTATCTTAACCCATCTCAGTCATAGCAGCTAAGATTGCTGCTAAAAATGTTTATGATTTTTGAATAATGTTTACGTGTAATGGGGGAGAAAGTATTGGTTCCAACATATTTCCAGAAGTTTTCTGAAATTTTTATGTTTATTTTAAAGCGTTCTTTTTCTGCTTTCTTTAAAGCAAAGAGAAACCAAGCTTCAGCAAGTTGAGTATAAACAGACCTACATCTGAAAGAAAAGTCTCTGTATTTGGTAAAAGGTAACGATACTTTGTATTCATTCTGTTTGAAGGAATTCTTATAGTCTTGCCTTGATACACTCAGAAAACAAAACTTAGATGACTTGGTCTCTGGAGAGAAATTCTTACCTACTTTTCCTGTTTAAAATGTTAAGTTATATCTGCTGTAGATAGTACTGATAAATATATTAACACATTCAGACCACTATTTCTTATAAGTGAATACTTGATTAAAAATCCTAGTTCTCAGACACTACGAAGTGATAAATTGTAAAATAAGGCAGAATTTTCCCCTAGTCCAGAATTTGAGTCTTACACTCTTAATGATTAACAAGCACTCCAAAGTTTAGTTTGTGGGCTATAATATTACCCATATTACAAATTAACCTGAAAGAATTTTAAAATATATATTAACTCAGTTTAACAATAAGCTCATTACATGGTAACCAAAACTAACATATTCAGGGAGGAGTTTTGTTTCATATTTTTTTTTATTCTTTTGAGACAGAGTCTCACTCTGTAGTCTTAACCTGACCTCAAACTCACTGTGTACCCCAGGTGGGCCTCAAACTCTAGATTCTCCTGCCTCAACCTCTAAGTACCAGGATTACAGGAGTGTGCCACCATGTCTGGCTATCTGTTTTTAATTAAAAAGAAAAACAAATTTCAAAGCCAAACCATTTCATAGGAAAAAGTGGCATCGTTTTACAGTTTTGCGAATCTCTTCAATGTCTGGCTTAACAGAAGACCCCTATATTCTTGTGTCTGCTTCTGCAATCAACCTTTACAGTACTATAGAATCTGTAAGAAGCCTCTGGAAAACTGCCCTGCACACTCGTGAAAGGATGAGACTGAAAAGAGCCAATGACATCTAGTTTTATTATGAAAATAGATTTGACTTTGTGGAGGTCCCTGGATAGCACTCTGAGAGCCACCAGCTGGAGTAGCCGAGCAGTCGTAGGGGCTGGAGACTGGGGCGGGTTTACCGCAGCGGTCTGAAAAGTCTCATCTCCACCCCGCTGGGCCCTGTGGCTGGGCTTCAGATTAAATTGACGGAAGTCGGATTCACGGGAGGAATCCGTTACCGTATGTTACTGTATAAACCTCTGTGCGACCTTGGGTAAGGCCCTCTCCTTTCCTCTCCGTGCTGCCTGCCATTTCCTTGTGTGTTCCTGTGGAGACAGGAACAGGCTCTCTATGGGGCTGTAAGAAGGTGAAGCTAATATTTACAAAAATCGAATGTTTGTCAAGCCCTGCCAGAGGCAACACGTTGTTTTGAGCATTTTTGTCTGTGGAAGCCCTAATCTGTTCCAAAGGCAGCCTTCCCACGGCGACAGTGGCCCGCGGAGGGGTTGGGAGAAAGGGAGCAGGCAGGAAGGAGCCGGAGCCATTGGAGGGC
>RJWT010001354.1:0-11310 GCA_004365215.1 Cuniculus paca | reverse complement strand
TGTGCTTTAAATAATACCATTCTGTATAGTTAGAAAAGAATTTAAAAATCAAACCTTAATGTTCGGTGCTGATGCTAAAATTTAAAATGGCCTTGAAGGGCTGGGGATGTAGCTTAGTGGCACAGGGCCTGCCTGGCAAGTGCGAGGTTGAGAGTTCAATTGCCGGTACCAAAATAAAATAAAATAGCCTTGAAATAATTTAGACTTCACCACAGATGGAAACAATTTTGACTGTTTTAAAAAATATGTTTCCATAACCCAAATGCCCATCAACCAAGAAATGGATTAAAAAAGATGTGGCGTTTCTATACAATGGAGTACTACTCAGCTATACAGAAGGATAAACTCAAGGTAAATGGATGCAGTTTGAGACCATATTCATAAGTGAAAAAAATCAGACTCGCATGTGTAAACATCCTGTTGTCTCTCTAGTGTAAAATACTGAAAGAGTAAGTAAGATCCAAAATCTGTATTAGATATTGTGAAAGGGAAAGAAAGTGCTCAAAAGGCAAGGGGGGAAAGGAGAAAAGCAGGAAGGGAAAAGGAAAATTATGTATGTATGTATGTATACACGCAAGGTAGCTAAGATAATTGTACTACTGATATCTTTTAGTTCATTGAAGAGAATGGTTTGTGCTTATATCATTTGATCAATTTTGCATGCTGTTATCTTGCAATCTGAGCAACTGCTTTGAAGGGAAGAGTACACAATATACTAACCATTGCTAACTACCTATTATAGTGTTATGAAATTCTGTACCATTGTTTTTTTTTTCCTCCTTAAAAAAGTAAATAAATAGATAAACAATATGTTTCCAGAACCAGTGGACATGGATCCAGGAATAGCCAACTCGGTATATTTTCCAGTTCTGAAAAAATCAAGGACCCAAGACCACTTAATGACAAAGCATTCATTCAGCAGTGTATTCGACAACTCTGTGAGGTAATTTATAGTTCAAATAGTCTACGTTGTGAATGTTCTTTTAGTTATTTTCCATGATTCTTCTATTGCAAAATGTTTGATGGTTCTTAAAAATTGTTGTAGTTTCTTACAGAAAATGGTTACGCGTACAGTGTATCCATGAAATCCCTCCAAGCTCCATCGGTCAAAGACTTCCTAAAGATCTTCACTTTTCTTTACGGTTTCCTGTGCCCTTCATATGAGCTTCCGGACACAAAATTTGAAGAAGAGGTGCCAAGAATTTTTAAAGACCTTGGGTATGTATGTTATATTTCCCATTAGTCTGGAGAGATTATTGGAAACCAGAGAAGAATCAAACTCAGATTTGTAAAGAATTTGAGTTAGAGAAGTAACATGACTTAAGATGAGCAATATGTGTAGGATAAATAAGGAAAAAATGGCAGTAGCTGTATTTGTCCGTTGTTTGTTGCCATCACAAAATCCCTGACACAGGTAATTTATAAAGAATAGGGGTTTATTTAGCTTGCGGTTCTGTGAGCCTGGGAAGCCCAAAAGCAGGACACCAGCCTCTACCTGGCATCTAGTGAGGGCCTTCTCACTGGCTTGTGACACAGCAAGAGATGTCACACTTTTACCCAAGGCCCCTGCCCCCGGATTGGGCCTTATCATTAGCATGTGACTTTGGGGGTGACGTTCCCTGCACGTGAAGTCTGAGGGACCCACACGCAAACCACAGCAGCTAGCTTGTCGCAGAACTGTAGGTGACGGCGTCCACCCTGCCCTGCCGTAGGATGGAGAAGAGGAAGCACAGGTGGTCTCGCTGCAGCAGAAGCAGCAGAATTGCACCGTGGTGCAAATGCAGTGAGATGAAGTTGAGGAGACCGTGGAGTAAGCCTAGAAAGGGAAGAGGACTTGGACGTGCATAGTCCATGCCTGTGGAATACTGGGGGACACTGAATTTACGGGAACAAAAGGCCTTTGGGGAGGTGTCTAGCACATTGATTATAAATTAAATTCTGCATCTTTAGGGGTTATAGGTGCAACATAATCAGCAGAGAAGAAGCACAAAGGTAGATGAGCTCAATGGCCAGTAAGGAGACTGGCACTCAATTGCAACAGATGTGTTTTAAATAAATCAAGACTATGGGGCATACGTGCAGTTTTTTTAAAGCATAACTTCTTACTTAATTTAGCCATGATTTTTACTAGAGAAGCTAACATTTTTTTTCTCATTTTTCACAGGTATCCTTTTGCTCTGTCCAAAAGTTCCATGTACACGGTGGGAGCCCCTCACACCTGGCCACACATCGTGGCAGCCTTGGTTTGGCTAATAGACTGCATCAAGGTATTTGATTTGACGTTTATTGTATATACACATAGGGCACTTGAGAGGCTGAGGCAGGAGGATCGCCGCAAGTTCAGAGCCAGCCTGGGTTACATAGTGAGTTCCAGGGCAGCCTGGCTTACATACTGAGACTGTCTCAAAAAATCAAAAAACAACCACCAAAGAAAGCACATGTAGGAAAGTCTTGTTTGTTGTGTTTTCAAAAAGATATTCCCCTTTCTCTCCCAGCTCTGCTTTTGCCACTTATCTCAACATCTGCTTCAGTTTTCATTTTTCAAAGCACATTTGATTTTAAGTCCTTGAAGCTGTTAACACGTGACTGGGGAAGAGGTGAGGGGAAGCAAATTCCACTTGTCAGAGATTATTTATTTTCATAAGGCTTTAAAGCTTAAAAATCAGTAGGATGTTGCTTTTTTTTTAAATTTTTCCTCTTTTTATATGAAAATGTATATTCATTACAAAAAGTTCTGGAAAATACACAGGTAGCCATCACCCCCTAACCCTAACCTAGAGACAGCAACTGAAAGCATTTCTCTGGGTGTAGCTTCTGTGTTGTTTTTTTTGCAGCGCTGGGAACTGAAACCCTAGGCGTCGTGCAGGCAGGGCAGGCTCTACCCTGAGCTCCCCGCCTCGTGATGGTCACACCAAGACTGAATCACTGATGCGCTTCCCAGCGTGTCCCCTCCAGGAAGCGACATGTGACTACATGCTTTTTTAGGCTTTTGATGCATATTGACAGTTTCCCTCCAGGAACCGAGGAACCAATTAAAAATTCCTCAAGAATGTGTGAGCATACCCATTTTCCCACACGACCGGCAGTATTGCTTTAAAATTACCTATGGGGGGTGAGAAATAGCTTGTTTTAACAACAGACAAATTATTGAAACAATTTATACTTTCGTATGCTTTATTATTTGTATCTCTTAACTTTCTGGTATGTGTTTTTTACAGTAAACTACTTATATACCAAGTTTATCAGTGGGTTCAGTTTGGGGTATTTTGTTTAGGCTCATCTCAGACTCCTGGGCCCAAATGACCCCCCTGCTTCTCGCAAGTAACCAAGACTACAGGCACTTGCCAGCCCACCCCGCTTTTCCTTCAAGCTCCATTTTCCAGGAATTCCCCGAAGTACCCCGCCTCTGTGCTCAGATTGAACCCAGGGCCTCAAGCTTGGTATTTTTAATAGTTGACAACATGACAAACAAAAGGAAGATGACTGGTTTTCTTCATATTTGCATGTTTTGTTTTTTAAAGTTGGACATTTTTTCACATTACAGTAACTACTACTTCCATTTTCTTAGCAATTTTTTAAGATGCCATGTTGTTCTCTGGGGTTTGCTTTGCTTTGTTTTGTTTGCAGCGCTGGGAATCCATTCCAGGACCCCGCCCCTGCTGCGCTCTGTGCTCAGCCCCAGCCCAAGAGTGGCACATTGTAATCAGAGCGGCTGAGTAGAGAAGTTAGCCCCAGTCTAGAAGGTGCAAGTATTCCTCTCCCTTTTATCCTTTTGATTTTATGTGCTGTGTTTTGGCTATTCTAACTTATGGAATTTTACGTATTCTAATGCAGTTTCTTCTTTTTTTATCCTCTTGAGTTTCCGGTCCTACTTAGCTCTAGAATCCTTAAAAACCAATACACTCCTTCTGACATTGTCTTGGCCATAAATAAAACAAAATAAAATAAAAAAAACTTTCACCTAAATGTTAGCAGGTGGTGGATGCTCAGATTTTGACATAGAAACCATGCTGGGACTTTTTATCACTTCCGGTTGTCAAGATAGCAGAAATGCAATACCATGGCCTATTAATGAAATGCGAGCTTTATCAGACTTCACATGCAACCTTGATGCATTCAACTTGTCTTTCCGAGGGAGGCTCATGGACAGGGGAAATTCACATTTTGATAATTAACCTTGTCATTTGGGGAAATATTAAATCTTGTTTGTTTGTTTGTTTGTTTTTTGTCTTTTTGAGACAGGGTCTCACTATGCAGTTCAGGCTGGCCTTAAACTCATACTGTAGCCCAGGCTGGCCTCGAACTCGTAGCAATCCTCCTGCCTCAGCCTCCAGAGTGCTGGGATTACAGACATGCGCCACCACACCCAGCTATTCATATCTTTTTGCTTTCTTCAGTAAGAAGTAGCTTTCTTCATATCAAGTGACATTTCTTTTCATGAACTCTGTTCCAGTGTTCTGTTGCTGAGATGTCAAGACTTTTTTATTTTTTTATTATATTTCTAAAGTTGCTATTGCTGAGAGTTTTTTATATTTACAACATGGTATCGAATTGCCTTATCACTACTGTTAATCAGTTGATTTCTATTATAACCATGCACCTCAAATGAAATACTTCCTCTTATTATTTACTTAGGATGTATTCAGGTAGAGGGAAATGTTTTTCATGTTGAAGTTCACCTGCTTTTATCAGTAGTTGTTGAAGGTTGTTGTGCTTTTATCGGATTTAGTGAAAGTTTTCTTTCTTTGTTTGTTGATAGAATGTATTATTTTCCTTATACCCTGTGTGCTCAGTGTGGATTATTCTTTTGTACTACTGAGTCATTTGTTAATATTTTATAAATAAAGCTTGATTATTCTCTCCTGCCCCATGACCAGTTTGAGTGGCAGTCGTTTAGCCAGTGTCCCACTGTCCCTGCCCCTGAGGATTCCAAATGGTCAAGCTGCGTGTACTCCAGGGGTCCGTGGTGGCCCTCTGGTTGGTGACCACGGTGCCAGGGCCTGACTTACCTCAGAGGCCTGGGTCCTTTTCCTTCTCTCAAGTTTCACAATGTGGAAAAGCAGTATTACGATGGAAACTGCGACCTTAACTGTTAACAGATGACTTGAATCTTGATTGACTTTTACCTCTGCACAATCTCAACTTGAAACTATTTCAGCCAAATCTCGACTCAGACCTTTTCAGTCCTTGCAGTAAAGGCGCTATGTAGCCCCTGGGGATCTGTTTGTCCCGGGGTGAGACCTTCCTTGAACCTTGCAGAGTAGCAAGAGTTTTCACAAGGACCCTTGAGAGGGGAGCAGAAATTGTCTTTCCCCTGATGACAAGCCAGAGACCCTGTCCTAATCATCTGCAGGCTTCGTTTTACCTGGCTGTCACCTGAGACCCTGTTGAAGAAGATGAGTCAGTAGTGAGCCCCCCTTCACCCACCTTGGGTACACAGGAAGACCTAGGCTGCCTTTCGAGCAGCAAACAGCGGGGCAGGCAAGTGACTGCAGGCTAAAATCCTAGGAAAGACCCCAGGATAAGAAAATTTCATTGTTTTTCACAGAAACCGTTTCTTTTATCACTTTCAAATTTGAACAACAGTAGTAGTTCCAAAATTTTATATTATAAAATTCATCTAAAGTTCCTGTTTATGTATACTGAAGGAGATCACTGATAACATTTGGACACCAAAATTGAGTTTGTATAAGAGAAATAATTATTGGTTTATCTTTTACCTGGCAGTTCCCATTTGGAGTCTTAGAATTGTGTTAAAATTTGTATGCTCTCACTGGGCTAATAACATAAAGATCAGCGTGTTTTTGTCTGTGGAGCAGAACTAAATATGGAACATATACTTTCTAAATTCTAAAGTATCTAGTTACTAAATATCGAGGATTTTAAGGCTCAATATAATCTCGTAAAATAAAAAGTTTTAGTTATGCAATTAAATGCTTCTAAAAATGACACTAAAAATGAATTTGACAAAACATGAGAGCTGTGTTTTTCATGCAATTCTCCATCTGCGTAATATGCTTGTGTGTAGATACATAATGCCATGAAAGAAAACTCGCCTCTATTTGATGATGGACAGCCTTGGGTAGAAGAAACTGAAGATGGAATTATGCATAATAAGGTACCATATATTACCATAAACTATAATGAGTTGTTTTATATTAATAAGCAAATGTGTCACTTTTGAAATTATGTTGTAGAATTCATCTGTTTCCTAAAAAAAACTTCTAAAATTGATTTTTTTAAAAATATGGTTCAAAGTGTCTGTTGTTATAGTTACATTATAATTTCCTAAAATAAAGTAGGCAAAGACACTTGAAAATGTTAAGTAAAACTGCAAGAAGCCAGGCATGGTGGTACCTGACTGTGATCCCAGCTACTCAGGAAGCTGAGGCAAGAAGATCACAAACTCAAGGCCAGCCTTGGCAGTTTAACAAGACCTAGTCTCAAAATAAAAATGAACTCAGTGCTCCTTGAGTTCATTTCCTCTATACTGAAGAAGGAAAAAAATTATGCAAAGGCATTGGAATTAAATCATAATATGGTATACATTATATAGTGTTTTTCCTGTCTTATAGAACAATGATATCAGTAAAGTTATTCCAGGGTCATTCTGTCAGTGCAAAGCATGATGGGTTGAGTCTGAAGATGCCACCTATAGACTCCTTGTTTATTCATTTTATTTTGGACTTTTTAAATCAGATATATTATCACTTTCCTCAGGGATTCCTCTTTCAAAGTGATTGGGATAAAAGTCCACACTGGTTATCGGTATGTGTGTGGGAACACAACAGGTGCGTCACATGGACCCTAAACCACGTGACAGCCCCACATCATTCTCTAAACATGCAGATCTGTGTGTGCATGTGGAATAAACACCAACTCTGAGGATGCCTTTAAATGTTGCCTACACAGATGACCCATTGCCTCACCAGCCTCAGAAGAGAGACTGTCCTGTGTTCTGATTTTAATCTTCACTTTTGGGAGCCTTTGCCCCAGAAGGAAAGTGGAAATCATTCTGGTCTTCTCTTTCATGGCTGTCTGAGAAATAGTTCAAAGATTTATCAACAGACTGGCGTGGCATCATTACCTGTTCTTAGCAAGAATAAATACGTGATCCTAGCTAGAGAGGCATCTAAAAAGCCTTTGATTTTCTGCCTTCAAGAAAATTCTCCCCCTTTGCAATATATATGAAATACATTTAATTTTACCTTCGTTTGCACCCAAATACAATTACAAACCATTTAAACTATCAAATTTCTTGATGTTCATCTAAAGATTAAACCAATAAGAGTTATTCCTGCCATCTGAGCTGTTATTTCAAATGACAGTTTACAGAGAAGCACTTGGAAAAAGTGCTGTTTTTAATCGTAGAGATTCATCAGATTATCCAGCTTCACATGATTCTTATTTTTCCACCAGATTCTGATCCTCAGCCTGTGTGCCCACAAACTCAATTTTGTTTCATTCTGTAAAGATAAAAATTAAGCAAACCAATTGTCTTTTACTAAATTCACAGGAGACTGACCTGAAATAGAATAAAAATGTATTGAGTTACCATCAGTGATATACCTGTGCAGTTCCTGGAATATTTGCACTGCTTATTTAGGGTACCCATTCCATGTCAACCAAGTAATGAGGAGGTTGCCTGGTAAGCAAAGAAAGAACACTAAGGGAATTCGTTTGTCCTGGGAGTTACTTAACTTCATCCCAGGTATGGAAAATTCTCGTCAGCCATCCTCATCTCATAAAATACGCATTCTCAGTGACCAAAATACCTCCTGACTACAAAATGTAGTTTAACTTTCTCTAACCAAGTATTACAGACTCTAAAGCCACACATAGTAGCACACACTAGTAATCGTAGCTACTCGGGAGACCGAGGCAGGAAAGTTCGAAGCCAGTGTAAGCAACATTGCAAGATTCTGTCTCAAAAGAGGGGGAAAAAAAGAACACTAATATTCTGCTTTTTAGATCTCTGCTTACCATGTCATTCTCAGCCTGAGGTTACAATGTGATTATTGGCCTCTGTTAATTATATTCTGGTTTTCACAATTAGGCCCTGTCAGTTGAACTGAACTTAGGTGATCAGTAATTCACTTCAGGTCTTCATAAGGTTCATTATTCCTAAAGATGACTAAGTCTGTGCATTTTATCTTGAATTGCACTTATGTTTCTTGTGTAGTTGACCTGAAAATTCTAAAGATACAGTTTACTGTTTTTAAATATCATCTTTATCCAAATTTAAGTGTTACTTTCATCCTCATTATTCACATTTAGAAGTAGAGTAAGTCTGTACAACAGTCCGATATAGGGTTTTGTCCCTTATTCATAGGAAATCATGTAGCTACTTTGTGTTCCTGACTTCTGTTTTAGTCAGACTTAAATTTCCATTCTGAAAATTGTAGCTGTTTTTAACATCTGCTTCCCCCATCAGTTGTTTCTGGACTATACCATTAAATGCTACGCCAGCTTCATGACTGGCGCGGACACCTTTGACGAGATGAACGTGGAGTTGCAGTCCAAGCTGAGTAAGTGTTCTCTTCCCATTGTGCACGCATTTAGTCATCCAGATCTGCACCTGGGCTAGCAGTTTCTACAGCTAAGGTTTCTGTGAGCTACTAACTGACCATGCATCTGGATGTCCGCAGATTCTTACCCCTGTGGTTTCTCTGGTGGAGAAAAGTAACAACTAAGCAGAAAGAACACTAGTGCTGGGGTCAGACCTGAGATGGAAGGCCCTCCTGGCTGTGTGAATTAGCAAATTACTTGACCTCTCTGACAAAGCTTTGCCAGAGTAGATGAAAGACTCTGCTAGGAGCACAGAAGATAATTAGCAAATGTTACTTCTCTTGGGGATAGTCCTCGCTGTACTATTTGACAAATTAAAGCATCAGTTAACCAAAAGGCCTACAGGTCTTAAAAGCAGCAGGCAGTTAACAGGCCATTGTATTTCCAAATAAAGAAATTACTTTTTCACTCTAGTGACATTCACAACTAACACTTTAAAAATCCAGGGTATTATTTTATATTTTTTTTGTATCAAAATTGCTCTGTGTATGAAAGATTAGAGAGGTATAAAACAGAGGATGATGTCCAAAGCTGTTCTTCCAAAGACAATGGAGCTGATCAAAACAGGAGACTCATCTTGCCACTTGAGGTACAATGAGCGAAAAAGCATTCCCTTGTATTCTCACGGGAGAATACCTTCCTCAAGAGTGACCTGGACTTTCTCAGTCTGTCCACCTGGGAAGGAACAAGATAAATGACACTTTGTTTTCAGAGAAGAAAATTCCTAATAATCTCATAGAAAAATGCTAGCGAGGCACTTGATATTTCTGTATATAATTAAACATATAAATGCATGTATTCATTCACATAAATTTTTATTGTGTATCTACTGCATGCTAGTAACCATGTAACACCAAAGATAGAATAAGAAGGGTGAAAATAGTCGCCCTGTGAGCTCTTCTGGTGGTGTACAGAGCAGAGGGCAGAGAGTGGGAGGTAACAAGCAGTGGTGGGAACCTGGGGGAGGAGGCCGCATGTCAATTCTTACTGAGTTTTGGGGCTTCTGTCTCCAGAGGATTTGTATAATGTAGATGCCTCCAAGCTGGAATCGTTAGCCGCAAGAAACAAAGCATTGAATGAACAGATCACAAGACTGGAGCAAGAAAGAGAAAAGGAACCGGTTAGTAGACATGTTTGTGTGCTTTCTGAACAGCTCTTTTGGCCTTGAGTCTCCTGGGAGAATACTAGCTGTATGAAAATTCTAAAAAATAGGTTCATACATTAAGCTTCTTATAAGTGGGATTTCTGCAGGGGGTGGAACTCCCAAGGAAAACATGTTTTGTATCTGTGGAGCTTTGTTCTCCCTTGTGTCCCTTAGTCTTGGTCTGCTGGTTTTCGGAACATGATGAAAGAGTCCTACCTCCTTGCACAAGACAAGTGTTGTTCCAGCCAGCTCCCCAAAGTGTGCATCTTCGAGGAGCTCGATTCTCCAGAGGTCCTGAGTTTTGTAGTGAAACAGCAATGCTAATAAGTGGGCTTAAACAACATGTTGAAACCTCAGTGTTCTCCAAAATGTAATGCCAGTATCTTAATTTTATTTTGTATGGTATTAGGTAAGCACCCAGACTATTTGGTAAAAATCAAATTCTAAATGTTTAGCATTTTCCCCCCTCTGGCCCTTGATTGCTTTACACCTAAAACTGACTTCTTGAATAGTCCATCTCCTTAAGTACCTAATAATAATATACTCCTCTTCTAGTTCTTTTGATACCTAAAAATGAAAAGCACATCCTCACTTACCATTCGCTGAGATTAATTTAAATAATACTGCTTTCCTTTAAAGTGAAGAATGATATGGAACTTTTATTCTTGTCTCTTAAAAGAATCGTCTGGAGTCTTTGAGGAAACTGAAAACTTCCCTACAAGCAGATGTTCAAAAATACCAATCATACATGAGCAACTTGGAGTCTCATTCAGCTATTCTTGACCAGAAACTGAGTGGTCTTGATGAAGAAATTTCTAGAGTAGGTAAGAACAGCTCATGCTAGAAGAAGTCCTTCAGGTGGGCACATGGACCTCTGTAGGTTTATCTCATATGAAGAACACTGCTGTCCATATCTTTTTTCCACCTGTGATAAATGTTTGTAGGAAATTACCAAGTTTTCAGTCCTTCTGTGTTAGAGGCTACTGTAACAAATTGCTACAAACATGGTGGCCTAAATAGTAGAATTCTATTGTCTCACAGCTGTAGATGCTGCAAGTCCAAGATCCAAACAGTCTGCATGCCCTCTTCCAGCTTCTGGTGGCTGACAGCACCCTAGGCTTGTGTCCAGGTGGAGGCTGGGCAAAAGGATCACAAGGTTGAGGCCAGCCTGGGCACCTACCTGAGTAAGAGGTTCAAAAGGGTCGGGGATGCAGCCATGGGGGCAGAGTGTGTAGATGTGCCAGTGGTAGACGGCCCCAGGTGCAGTCCCTAGTGACAATAAATGAACAGACAGCTATATTGTTGTCCGAGGACATTGCTCCTTGCATTTTATTCTGTTAAGATTTTATACATATCTGTCCCATGTAGGAGTTTGTAGATGATCCTTACACTATTTGGTTTAACTCTTAGCCTGTAGCATGTTAATCATCTGTCAAATCAAGGCTTGTAATTTTCCATTGTACAGTATTTGCTAAATCAGTTTATTATTTTTTATAAATGACTCTGAGTATAAACAACTCTTTAAATATTTTACACTTGTCCCCTGGTCAATGACCTATGCTGGTCATCATGACAAGGAACCATGAACTAATTTCTTA